>CAEGAF010000400.1:0-18717 GCA_903067075.1 Micropoecilia bifurca
GAGTGTGTGTGTGCATGGTTGTTTGTCCTGTGTGTCTCTGTGTTGCCCTGTGACAGACTGGCGACCTGTCCAGGGCGTACCCCGCCTCCTGCCCGGAACGCCAGCTGGAGATAGGCACCAGCAACTCCCGACCCCACTAAGGGACAAGGGTGCAAGAAAATGGATGGATGGATTATTTTTATACGACAGCGACTCGATACGGTAAACATCACACACCCATTAATAACATCATTAGACGTGATGATAATTCATGCCTTCAGTTGCTCCATAAATACAAACCCAGAAAAAAGCCAACCTGATCCCTTTCCACATTGAACTCTTTGTTACACTGGATTCTGATCTTCGGTGCAACACTGGCTGCTGCTTATCTAACTCTGACTTGTATACATGTGAATGGATTGTGTCTGTTTTCCAGCAGCCTAAGGATATAGTTTGCTCACTTAAGCGTGCTGCAGCAGTCAATGACGGGCTTTTGATGTAACTTCTCCCTTTTGCTACACCCCACAAGCTGTTTGCTATGGTTCATTAGCTTTTTGTTGAGCTGACTGCTAACACTGGATATTGTTGCAGGCTGTTCACTCCACTCGTTTCCAAGAGCTGCCCACCAGCAGATCACAACTACAGAAAGAGGGGTGCTATCCGAAAAAAAGGGGTCATGTCTGCCAGCTGAGCAACAGATGATCTTTGATTTACTGATTGATTATTTTTGCAGAACAGCGGAGAATCTGTGTAAAGATAATAAGCAATCTGCTCATAGAACATAACTCCACAACATTACGTGGAACCGCATTTGTAAAAATAAAGTTTGTTTTGTATTTTATGTGGGATAATAATCCGATAGATTATTGAGCATTGTTAATATCAGCCTAACAGGATTATGTATCTGAAGGATAATGTTTATTTTCTAGGACTTTCTGAAATCAGCAGCTTATACATTTACTTTTATTTTGTTCATCAGTAAAAATTTTGTTCCCACTAGGAATAAATAATATTGGAAAATTGTTCAAAGTGATTAAACACAAACAATTTTTTTTCCTTATACCTTGAATATTAATTGAATCTGGTTTGTTTAGTTCACATCATGTTAAATACATCATGTATAGCACCATGACAAACTAACAGAGCTCCTTAAACATTTCACATTTTTATAATATTACAGACACAGACATCAGTCTGATTCAGTTAAAATACATACATTTTATGTGACGTAGTCCAGCATATCTGACATGAATGGAATATGATATATGGTTTAGTAAAACCATGTATTTCCAAATTAAATAATGCAACGGAAATCGGATGAAAAAAAAATTCTCTTTCTGTTGTGAATCAAATGCTACATGGAGTTTTGCTGTTTAAGTAACTTCTGATCAAACTAATGACCTGTTTGAAGCCTGTCTTTCTTTAATCTCTTTAGTATCTGTATTTGAATAAGTTTTTTATATGCAATCCCTTTATTAAGCTTTGTGGTTTTCTTTCTGTCTGCACATGGACTTTCTGTGAAGGACTTCAGTTTGCCTCCTGTATGAATGATGTTATTTAGCATTTGTGACATTATCACAGTTGTCAGGTCAGGTAGTCTACTGCAGGTCATGATATCTCAGTGAGCATGTTAGCTTGAAGTAAGAACTAATGTAGTGATGAGAAGTGTTAGTTCTACTGGCAGATTATTTAACTTCTAACATGAAGTAATTTTTATGAATGAAACAAATGTGTCGGTGGAACTAGAACTACTTTAAATCGATATTAAGAACTTTTGAGTTAGAAAAGCTTCTATGTCTTGCTGAAAAGTTGCTTGTTTTGCCAGTTTTGTCTGATTATAAGTACACTGAGATGTTTGCACTAAAAACTTGACCAAAAACACTTGGTAAGATTTAGTGTTTTTGCAATGAGGCAGTAATGTAGCTATAGTGAGACACAGGTAAGTTTTGGTTAAGTTTTATTTGAACAAAGGGACTAATCACTTTTTCATACAGGGTTTAGATTTTTTTTTGTTTTCTTTTTTTTCAAAATTGCTTTTTGTGTTCACTTGTGTTGTCTTTGGCTAATATTGAAATTGCTTTGATGAAACTAAAGTGTGACAAACATCCAGAAAAATAGCAAAAAAGGAAATTAGGTCACAGGAAACACATTTTCACTCTGCCGTATGTCAATAGTGTTTTATTAGCAATATATTGTATATATATATGGTGATGTAGGTGATGGCATTAGCATGTTTCAGCAAGAAGAAGATGCTTATTAGAAATTTGAACAAAATAAAAACCTGCAAATTTACAAAGAAAAGACAAACAGTCAAGAGATGAGGCGAGGAGGGCATTAATCAGAAGGTAACCAACAGGCTAAAAGCTGCCCCAAAGGAGCCGCCAAGCTCCACAGCAGCTATTGAGTGTCTGTACTTAGCAGCACTTTAAGCTGCACACTTTAGAAAGATGGGCTTTCTTTAAGAGTGTCTGGGTAGAAGAAAAATATTTTTTTTAAAAAAAGGGGGTCATCTAGAAGATTCATGAAAAAGAAGATATTCTACTTAAATAAGATGCTGGAACAAAGCAAAAAATCTCACAGAGGTTTGCATGATTCCACACAATCAGCGCTAACTTCCTGCTTCCACTTTCAGTTCAGTGCAGCAAAAATAAAACCAGTGCTGTCCATTGACTGCTAGTTTCAGGAGTCACTTCTAACTGTAAATAAAACGTTGTAAGAGGAGTGAAGAAGTCGTTTCAAATAAGTTACCATTAGCTATGAAAGTGGAGTCGACGGACCCACAGTGCAGTCATAGTCGCTTTCTCTCCGTTTTTCTTATAAAAGGAATAATGCATTGGGTCGGTGAAATAGTTTCAAAATTGGTTTTCTGCCCGAAAGTTTGAGAACGGCCACCTCACTTTTCTACAAACTGAGAAAATGTGTCTGAACTGAATAAAAGTGTGAAAAGGAAAAAAAAAGATAAATTCTTGATGATCAGCAAGCGCATGCTTCAAAGAGAAAGTAGTTTTTATCCAATTGAATAAGCCACATCTTTTTATGGGAGTATTGTGCTCCTTTCAGGAAGAAAACTGTTAGTTTTTTTTCCAGTGAGAACTGTCGAGATCCTTCAGGTTATCTTCAGTAACTTGTAAAATAGTCCCAGAACAAGAACATCGCCTCTGAATGTTGACCTGTCAACTTTCACAGTTTTAAGCTGTGCATGGAGATACTTTTACTTTTGTTTAATCTCACTATATCTTGCTGAAAAGTCACATATAACAACTTTAAATTCACAAGCATTTCAAAATATCACTGCAATTTTATGTTGGATGATGCAGATGAGCTTGAACTGAGAAAATGTTTGTTTCCAGATGTAATTTATTTCATAGGGACAGAGCTCAGGAAAATAGTGGGTATTAAGACATTCTAAAAAGTTGTGGCTCATACTCTGGAAATTACGGTAATAGAAATGTTTCCACCAGAAACCTTCCTAACCCCAGTGGTTGGGGCTCTGGGGTTATTAGCTAATGACCATTTTGTTTCTAACTTAAGACATGTTTAAAGTTGACTTTAAATTTGAAAATATGACCAGGTAGTTATGTGTTATTGGAAGATAATGTTGACAGTACCTAACTGTAAAATCTTGAAAAAGACAAACCTAAAAGAATGACATAATTCAAGTTAACTCGTTGGAACTTCAGCTGTTTCATTGTCACTTTACTAACTAAAGTTACCTTGTCAATAGCTGAAGACAGGAAGTGTTCTTCTGGTGACAGAAGGCTGACTTTGTAACTGTCCTTATGTGTCTCTGACGGTTCAGGTCAGAGGTCATCACTCCACTCAGATAATGCCTCATTTACAGTTTCTGACTTTAATACTTGAAGCAAAGCAAAAGAGATTTCTCTCTATTCCATCCAGTCGACGTAAATTAATTCAGTTCAACTGACTTTAAGGCTGAAATAATTCAGTGACTCCATTAATCTGTCTTTTCTGTTTGCACAACAAGCAGATGCAGAACCTGTGATTATGTGGGCCACAGATAGAACAGCCCCGTTGTCCCGAGAGTCTTTATGTTCAGGTTTTCAACAGATTCTTAAAGGAACCAGGAGTTGCTGAGTTTCTACATTTCCAGCTCACCTGGCAACTCACTTCTAGTCAAAGAAATCATTTATAAAGAACCCAGACATCAATCTGTGGACTCAGACAGAGTCTTGGGTTTCTTCTGTCTCTGTGCACCTGGTGCTGATTTCAAAACACTGCGAGAATAAATAAAAGCCTTTAACTGGAAGCTGCAGGTATTATGACAAATCATCACTGGGGGAAAAACAAAGATAAACGTTTAGCTATTTAATGAAAGTTTTTGATTAATAATTATTAAATTAGCTAATTTTGTATTTGGCGTAGTCCTGATGCAGAAAATGATGAGCTGTAGGCGATCTGAAGTTAAAAAATAAATAAATCTAAATAATGAGCTTCAGGTGAAGCACATGATTATTCAACACAATATTCAATTTATACTTGCAAATGTAGAAGATGCAATTTCCAACAAGGATTGTGATGTGATGCGCTTCAGTGACACACTCTTATTATATAATTTTATAATTGTAGTTTCCAGCCGTTGTTCACACCTGGATTTCCCTTGTCTTTCTTCTTCTGGTCCAGAATTATGACGCATGTCCGACGTCGGCGATATAATGTCTGATAAGAAATCGGTGAAGTCACTGAACTACTCCACCTACAAATGGATTCATTTATTTAGGAGCAATGACACAGTCAAAAGGGAAATAAACTCTAAGTGATTTACCAACAGTCATTGTTACCAAAAAAAAAGTTTGGTAAATTTCTGTGCTAAGTTTAGTAGCAAAAATGTAGAGGAAAAATCTTAATTCTTTTTGGTCGACATTTTTGTGTCAATATCATGAATATACTTGAAATAAGACAAAACTTACTTATATGCAAGTATAATTCACCATAATATAGAAGCTTGTTTAAGTAAGTACATCCTTAATGTTGATGAAAACGTACTGCTATAAGAAAAATAATCACCCAGTGGAACAAGACATTTTGACTGACACATTATTGCATTTATAACTTGTAGTTTTCATCAATATTGAGGATTTACTGGACTAAAACAAACTCCTATATCTTGCTGAAAGGTCACATATAAGTTAGTTTAGTATTATGTCAAGTATGCTTAGATATTTGCACTAAAAACTAGACCCAAAACACTTGGTAAGATTTAGTGCTGCTGCAAAAAAACTGAAGTTATTTGTAATAAAATTGAACGACACAAAAAGACAGGCAAGACACCAGCTGAAACCAGCAGGCAAATTTCATAACAGTTTAAATCTATTTTTGCTGAAAAATGTCCCATCAAGGCAGCAACAGGCTTTCATACCGACTTCCAACAAATGTGTCTGTATTATTCTTAGCATATCTTTGTAAGATTTAAAAACAATTCATTCTTTTACACAACTGTAAATACCTCTACTCTGCCGCTATACGCAAGGTAATCGCTTTAAGCTGAATCTTTAAAGGTTAGAGCACCAGTATAAGTTGTTGGCATCTCCATTTTCTACTGCAGGGGTGTCCAAAGTGGGTCCTGGAGGGCCGGCGTCCAAGGTGGGTCCTGGAGGGCCAGCGTCCAAAGTGGGTCCTGTAGGGCCGGCGACCTGCATGTTTCAGTTCTTTCCCTGGTGGTTGCAACAACCTCCTCAGCAAGTCAATGTTGTCCCTAGACCTTCTAATGATCCATCGTTTGATGCAGGTGTGTAAAACCTGGGAGAGAACTAAAACATGCAGGATGCAGAACCTCGAGGACCCACTTTGGACACCCCTGTTTTAGGGCAAGGGGGGAAAAAACTATTCTGTCCCCAGTTGGAATGGGAAACAAAAACTGACAGGAGGCAGCAACTGTTGAACAGGAAACAAAACGTGTGTTCAGGCAGCAGAGCACGGACACTGGCAGGCATCGAGAAACACATATCTGACCTGGCAGCAGACACAAACACACACAAGAACAGTTGGACGGATCAATATGGCTGCTCGGAATAAGAGGCTTGGGCTTTTAAGACAGATTGCGCTCCTAAATGGATGTCTGCTCAGATGCCTCCCACTGTTAGTGAGCTTAGCCAGAATCAAAGCCAGGAGTTTTCCTCTCATTACTTCCAACAGTTGTGTTAAATATTTACCACTAAATCCTTCGCCGTCCAGCGTATTTGGAGCAAAAACTTTGCCGTGTCTGTTATTTGCGTACGATAAACGGCACGCCGACGTGAAACGCGTCACGACCGGAACCGAGTGAGAACCAATCCAAAGACATCTGACTGTCTTCCCTCGTTTTTCTCTGTGATGTCACTGGAAAAAAAACAAAAAAAAACGAACGATCACTGAATGCAGAAAAAAATTGTCCTTTAAAAAAACCCTGCAACGTTAACAAAGGATGTATTGCAAAGGTTTTAATGAGTCTGCTCTTAATTAGTGCCAGGGGAAATCGATGACTCCCCCAAATGCTTGTCATTAACAAACGAGCAGACAGCCAACCCGTGGGACCTGTGCTGAATAACGGCTTCCACTGTCACGTGCGGCTACCCACAACCGCGAGACCCACGCAATTACACGTGTGTGTGTGTACAGCCTGCTCTTTTTTTGGCAAAGTAAGAGTTAACTATTGGGAGTGACTGCAGGTGAGAAGGGAATACTTAAAGTATTCGAAGCATTTAGAGGCACGTTTCACCTTGACATGTTGTTTCAAAGAATTAAAAATAAATAGCGCCTTTCTGTTTTAATTTACCCTCAGCCAAAAAGAATAATGGATGTTTTGTTTCTAACGTGGGTCTCGGGCTATTTTTAGATCCACTTACTATTAATTAGGAATGAAGAATTGCTCCACTGTTGCTTTAAATTCGAAGTGGTGGGATATTAACGACGCTGAGGTTCGCGGATCCGTCGCACGTTCCAGTGACTTGGTAAATGTTTTTCGCTGGCCTTCATTAAAGTTTAGAGAATAGAGCTTTAATATTTACTGAGTGATGCCAACATTTTCATCCTTACAATAATGTGTTTTTAATGAGTGGATAGGATGGCTTTTGGAGAGACTTTGCAGCTCATGATGTTGTAAAATTAGTTGAGATACTGCACAGAAAAAAAACCCATAATTTATCCGTGGATACAGCATCTGGCTGAAGAACGCTACTCGCTTTTTACAGTATGGTGGCCCAGAAGGTTCAACAAAACAAGTTGCAACACAACGAAAAGCACAGCACAGCAACAAACACAACACAAAAATCAAACCCACAACTGAGTTTATGCATAAATGGAATTTTAGCTAAAACTGAATTTGTGCTAAAGTGAAATTGATGTTATGTAGTAATTTATGCTAAGGGAGACTTTATGCTCAAACAAAATGTATGTTAAAATGAAAATATGCTAAAATGGAATTTATGTTATTGAGTGGTAATACGTTTCAAAGAACTGTGTACCATAAACGAAATTTATGTTATGATAAACTTGCTAGCATAAGTTTCAATTTAGCATAGCTTAACGTAGCAGACAAAACATCAACACAGAGAACTTTACAAAAAAGGTTCCTTGATGTATGACTGCATATTAATTTGGAATCATACATTTCAAATGATCGTAGTTACCAAACAATGCAGTCAGGTTCAGTTTATTACTCAAATGAGTCAAACAGTTCAAATGTTTCAGCCGCACGGCACATTTGTGATTTTTATTTGAAAAAAAGAAAAACCTCATGTCCTTTTTTTGCATTGCTGGGGAGTAATTCGACTTCTGTTGATCTAGCACAAGAAAACCTCATAAAATACATTCAAGTTAGGTGTTAGGTGTGCTTATCTTTGCATGGCCGTGAATCTATGTAGCAGAATCCTGACCTCTTTGTCCCAGAGTCACCTCTGGTTCACCATCTGCCTCCTGCAGTCTATACAGCAGAGTCACTTCCTCACAACACAGCTGGGCTTTCTTTCATCAGCATTCTCTAAAACACATAGAAGTCCAAATCAGACGTGATGGATATCACCACCGCCTGGATTAATAATCTGTGGTTCTTGGTGCTATGTGGGTAGTCCCATAAAAGCTGCTGTTTGATGCGTCAGTAAAGCCTCTCCTGCACAAAAAGCCACTGGTCATACTGTTACAATGAAGAGCTGTGGGGAATATATGAAACAAAGAAGTAACACGGGAGCAAAAGATTTGCTCTAAATACAAAAAGACGAATGGTGAAGCAAAAACATATGGAAATTTGCATACATTTTTTAAGATCTTCTGCACTCAGAATCTGCTCTCCAGGTCTTACTTGACATTTTATATAATTTAGATTAAATGTTTTACTAATATTCTTATAAACTAATATCAACCATTTTATTCCTATGTATTAATACGAAGGAGGACATTATTCTTCCCCTAGCCCCATTGTACATTGCTTACCCTGAGATTAGGCTACAACAATCAAAAATGACTTTTCTTTTTTTATTATTGCAAGACTTTCCGATACTGAAAAAAGGACCTGGACACATAGTTCTTTACCAAAGTGTTCAAACCCGATGAAAGTTTTACACATTGTATTAAAAACACTAAAACTTCTGAAGAAGACACTGAGCATGACTCCATTCTACTGTAAATTTAAATGGAGTAGTGTAAGAGTCTAGTGGTTGTAGGATTTTTTATATTTTTATTTTTTTTGTCTCTGATAAAAGACTACAAACCATTTCTCCTGCTTGCTTAAGACTCGCACATTTGTTTTGGTTGTATTTACCCAGAATGCCCGGAGTTTGCATTTGAACCGCACCAGAGTTCACTTAACCAAACAAGACCAAGGTTTAGTTAGGTGAACTGCGCTACCTTACCAGACAAGCTAACATAAAACAGCATTAGCTTATTTGGTACGCTTTCACACCTTCCCTAGATAGTCCAGTTTCCCTAGATAACTGGACTATCTAGGGAAACAAACTGGAGTGGGATTAATTCAAACTAAACCTTATTGACACCTTTACATTGATCTGCTACACAAAATCCCAACAAACTACATACACATTTTTAAACTAAAATACAACAAAATGGTAAAAGGTTTACGGAGCGCTAACGTTGTGCAACCCATCAGGCACAACAACAGCAATCTATTCTTGTGACCCACATGGCAAAAAGCTCTTGAGAAGGTGAAATCCAGCTATTAACTTTTTTTATTTTAAGTATATGAAACCAGTAAAGAAAAGTGCATTTTGTCATATGGGAGCTTTAAAGATTAAAGCTGACTGTCGCCTCCTTCGACATTACAGTAGGCACTCTCATGCTCACAGACAGCATAATTTATTTTCTTTGGGATCTGTCAGCGTCGGGCGCAGGCGGGGTGCGGCCTTCGTTGCTGATGGCTTTGATGCGCCGTGTGCTTGATTGGAACACACAAGGTTTAAAAGTGGGGACAGGCCCCTTTGACTTTGATGGATTTCTGGGCAATATTAGTCAGCGAGCGTGTATCCCCTCTAAGCTGTGGTGGAACCGATCGAGGTTGACCAAATAATCTGCCAATTCCCTCTGTAGAAATGCAGAGGCGGCAAAAAAAAAAAAAAAAAAAAACCTCTAAGACTCTCAAGCCCTCATCCCCGAGAGCTGGATCAGCAGTTGTGTCCAAAAAAACCCTCCTGTTAAGCGCAGCTGGGTTTCAACTTTAGAGAAGGTGGTGGGAGGACGCGCAATTTCATGGTTTCACTTTTAATTCATGTTTAATCACACGATCATTTACGGCGTCACACAGCGAATGCTGATGGAGTGTGACAGTATCATTAAAAGAATCGTGATCAAATGTCACAGCGTTGCTATTGTTATGCAGCCTGAAATTAACTGTCACTTCATTCCCCTTACAGCTCTTATTTATTCCTCAGGTAAGGAAGTCAACGTGGGGAATGTTTGAAAGTCGGCCCCCTAAAACTCCCACCGCTCGTCCATTCATCTCACTTCACAAAGCTTCAGGCTTCCAAGTCCCAAAAGTGCTGGAATAAGGTAGTGGCTTTTTCTCCTTTTTTTTTAGGGGGATATAGTCAGTATGGTTTATGAAGTGGAGGTCTCCCCAGGTCACATGAGAGCAGGACATGAAAGCTGATAGCTGAGCCTCAACTTCACAAACAAGCTGTCTCCACTTCAAACGAGTGGCAAAGCTGCCCCACATTTCTTCTCTTTTCACTTCCAACACCCGACGCTGCTAATGGCCGCCGGCTCCCTCCACCTTCCCTCTCCACCTGGCAACAGGAAAGCACCGCGGCGCCACCGTGACAACTCAGCGCCGGCTCCTCACACCGGGTATTGTGTACGTCCTCTGCACCTTGGGTCACTATCGCTGTGCTAACTGCTGGGAAGTATCATGCAGTTACAGGAACAAGGTGGTGGAGGCTCATGTTTAAGCTTATCTGCTGACTGAGAATCATAACTATCAGAACATTTAGGGGAAAAAATGTTCCCCTAAACAATATGTTTGTTTCTAAGCTAAAAGCTCACATACAAGCATATTGACACCAGAAGACATTTAGTCTGAACAGTTCAAGTTGTTCAGTTTTTCATTCATTCATTCATTCATTCATTCATGTCTTCATTCCAGACACAAAAACGGTCCATAGCAAAAGAATAAAACCAACAAATTAAGAAAAAGATAAAAATAAACATGACACATAATATTATTCACTGAGTCACAAAAAAATGATGATGCCAGTTGTATACAAAAAGATGTATAAAACAAAACTTTTCTCTTGGCCACATATGCCAAACCAGCACTTATAGCTTTATATATATGTACACGACCCATTAGAGTAGAGTATCACATAAACAGAACCTTCAAATTAACAGTTGTGGGCTAAATATTATTTTATCGATCAAATCAAAGCAGGTTAATCTGCATACAGCCAGCAATATTGAAAATAATAAACAAGGCCTGGTCCAAGACTAGATGAACTGGTACAGTATTGGCCCCAACCCAACAGGCCCCAAAATCTGGTCCCAAAATTAGTTTTAATCCCAAATTAGCCGCCTTACAGTCACACAACAGTGCCTGCAAAGTCCAGATCATCTCAGTTTGACTCGGCTGCTCCAGGCTGACATTAGGTCCTAAACTTTCTGCAGGTAGAATCTACTTCTCTGCTATGGGAGCCATATTACACCTCTAGTAGTAATGAGAACAGATTTAATGAGTCTACAATTTTCCAATAAAATTTATCTCACCACTGGGCATTTTAAGAAGGACCACATATTTCTTTTAACTGGCTATCTGCTTTAGCTTTACTGTCCTCCATGAAGACCCAGATCTCCTCCTCACACCTGGTTTAGATGATGGTTTCTCAGGGTTTTCTTGGCATTCTTTCCATGTTCTACTCACATCACAAACTTTGCTTGCTGCAGGCTTCCCTCACACAGCACTCAGCTTTAGTTTCTTCTGTCCATAAAACATTATCCCTGTGGCTATAAGCTGTGCTGTAGACTGCGGCTCACCAGTGAAAGTTTTTGTAAATGTATATTTTTTTGCGTTTTATGTCATTTTTGTGGAGACTGGCATCTGTTTGCTCTGATCTGTGGAACCTGACCTGGTTAGAATGAGCAGCGTACTGAAGGCATCGAGACCTGAAGCTCAGGGCTTGTCGCTTTTTTAGTTTTCATATTTATAAAACAGAGTTAAGATTTGAACTAAGTTTCAGATGCATCTCAGTAAATTGAAACATTAATGAAAGAAAGGAGCTATTTCAGTTTTTCAATTCAAAAAGGGAAGATTAAGTTTTCAAGTGTTAGCCTTTGGTTTAACACTTGGCTTATAATAAAAAAAAATTAATTCAGCTTCTGAGGAAATGGAGATATTACATAGCACCAACAAAATGCATCTTTTATGTGTATTTACTGTACTGTATGTACACTAAACACCTAGTCAGTGATTCTTTGGCATTAAAAGATTATCCTTAACCCTAAAAATATTAAGCCAGCATAGAAAGATGATGAAAAATGGAGGATTTTGCTGATATAGCACAGATACTATGATCAGTAAAGCAGACACTTTTGGTACTTCTGATCATTTGGACTGGTTCCAAGCCTTGTTGGAAAATAAAATCTGCCTCTGCACTTGATAAATGTAGTGAACTAATATCAGCAGATGACATGGCTTCCTTTATCATCACTGTTTATCCAATTGTCTTCCAAATGTTGAGCAAACTTTTAAAATGTTGCAAAAAAGAAAATATGACTTTTTCCATGTCTTGGTTTGAATTTTTGGATTCTAAGATCTGCATATGAAAATATGTATGGTTTTTAAAAAAATATTTATTTCATCAAGTTTTATTTTATTCCCACTGTTCTTCTGATTTGTGTGTACTCCACAGGGCTGCTGGATGTTTCTTTGGTCTTATCAGAATCTTTTCCATTTCCTACTAGCTGTGCTAGCTTATGGAGCAAAGCAGCGTGAGGAATTTGATTGGCAGACAATCAGAAAATGACATAACAAAAATCAATTATTTTAACTTTTTTAATGATTGAATTACTGAAAGCAAAAATACTGATGAAAAATGTAAGATTGAAAATGTATTGGATTACATTTTTTTTCTCACCTTCCCCTTTTCAAAATGAGGGCCTCCAGAGGGGCCCTCAAAATGAGGGCCTTCAGAGGGGCCCTCATTTTGAAAATGTTGACTATTATCTGATGGTCGAAATAGTTGGTGTCCAGAATGTGAGGGGTCTGCAGAGAGATCTTGTCCACCTGATTGGTTGTTGATGGTGTTTCAGGATAAGCTGAAGTCCACAGAGACCAGAATCTGGCCTACGACTGTGTGGTCGAGGCAGTGCAGGAGGAAGTGGAACTCGTCTTATATTTATCAGACTTTTATTTTAACTAACTATTTTCGTAGATGCCTTCAGGTCTTTGACATGTTTTTGAAAGCTGATATTTCAGATGAACCAGCTGTAATGTTCTGGTGGCGTAGCGTATGATTGGCTGATAGCAGCCGGCGGTCGGAACTCCTCCCCTCAGTAACCATTAAGTCGGAGCTGATCAGGGTCTGTAAACACAGTTCATGCATTTTTATCTGCCCTTTCCCATTAATATGGTGCTTATGTCTGCCTATCTGCCAACTGAGTCATCTTCACTAACCCCTCCGCTCCTCCAACACAGCTTCTCCACCTCAGTCTTGTGCTGCAGGCCCCTCCCCCTTCCTCCACCGTCCTCCCCCACCTTGCTGCCAATTTGACTGGAACAGCAAGTGCAGGCTGGGCAGGTTTCCAAGAGGTTTTCCAACGCAGCTGAATATTCATCTTCATTAGAAGTATCACCACCCCCACTCCGTCCAGGGCTTGGTCTTTTTAACAAGGAGCAGGCGCTCTAAATGTAGGGTGAGGGGGGCTGAGAGTCATATGGTTTTGATGGGAGTTGAGGACATGTTGGTTTTTTTTCCTTTTCCGTTTTCTGTTTTTTTCTTAACTTGATGCTGTGTGGGAAGTCTCTTCTCCCCCCCACTTTTTTTGTTTTACTTTTGACACATAAGGGAAAGGACCTGGGTAAAAATGACTGCAAATAGTTCTGGAGCTGGTGCCATTTGTCATCGCCTGTTCAACATGTGCAAGAGGGAAGAAAGTGAAATAGCCAGAAGTGACAAAAATCCCCCCCTAAAACTTTTCCATAGAAATTCCTTCCACCTCCTACAGAGACGACGTCCAATTCTTCTACATCTGAAGTCTGTTCTGCATGAGAAACAGAAACGGAGCTTGATTTTCATAGTAGCCCAAACTGTTCTGGCTTTTTTTAAGTGTTTGAAGAATACTTGAATTTCTCAGTGTTGTTTAAATTAATATTAAACACCAACCTTTCTAAAATAAAGGACTCAGTGAAAGTTATTTTTACACTAAAGTCATCACCAGGACTTTTGCCTAAAGATCCTTTAGGAAAAAAATAAAAACGTTTGAAAAAACTAACTTGGTCCATTATATTACGAAGGTGACAAGTGAAAATACTATGATAAAACACTGGATATCATAAGATGTCATCTATTTTTGTCACAGGAAAAACAAGTGACTTTGATCAGAACTATAGCAGAAATTATTCATTTTATGTTATTTTCTTGGAGATTTTAAATTACACCCAGTCTGATTGGCAAAGATTCATGAAGGAGATTTTGACCCCAAATACAACTCCAATTGTCATGTGAAATTCAAGCAAACTTTAAAAATGTTGCATAAGTAAAATGATTTTTCTTTTTTAAAGGCAAAATAAGGTGTGTAGAGCAAGTGAGGTGTTCCCATTGATCCTTTAGCGCACTAACTCATTTTGGGAAAAGCCAAAAATCATCTAAAATGAGCATGAAAACTTTTTTTAGGTGAAACTCAGAAAGTTGTTTGGAATTTCATATAGTATAGCATGAAAAATATTTACTATTAATTACCTTCAACCAATACTTTCTTGGCATCGCTGTATATTTTGCTCCATTTATTACTCCTCTTGGTGAAGCCCTGTTCAGAAGTCATTTAATTAGTAAACGGCTCATTTGTGTGTATCTCAAAGTGCACTGACTGCGATGAGGACTCAGACGTCCTCATGTACTTACTGACTCACATGGTGATGTTTTGGCTGTGACGATTTATCTCAGTAGGTGTTTTGTAGATGGTTCAGAGGTTTGTTAGAAAACAATTTATTGTTTAATCCATCATGTGAAATTGGACAGAGTTTGGCACAGCTGGAAACCTACCAAGGCCTGGTCATCCACCTAAACTGACAGGCCAACAAAGGAGAACATTAATCAGAGCAGCAGCCAAGAGGTCCATGCTAACGCTTAACAAAGTATTGATCCCGGTTTAAAGTGGAACCTTCTAAAATTTAACTACAAGGGAGATGAAGCCTTATACAAGAGCTAAGTACCCAGATGTGTAGCTCTCATGCATACACACTTTAAAACCATGGAAATGAGTAAATATGTTTTCATGTAAAACACACAGGCACCAACTAAAGCCTGGTGTTAATAGTGTAGCATATTACTGTAAAAATCTTTCAAGTGTGGACACAAGGACAAATATTTGCATGCTCACCTTTCATATACGATCCGCTTCATATTTCCCATTAGCCTCTTGAGTTTCAGGAGGACGGCTGTTTCTCCACACAGCCGCTGTTGTTGAGAATTTCAGACCTGTTATTGCTATAAAATGTTAGCCTCTTCATGACTTGAATGAACTTCACGTCGTATGTTTTTGATTATATCATCCTTTTCATGCAAATGTTAAGTAATAATATGTTGCAAAATCAGATACCAAAGTTGAAACTGGGGACTTTACTTTTTGTAAGCCCATCAATTGGAAGAAGAAGAAGTAATGACAGACTGAGAAATGGTTTTCTGAATGGTTAGCTTTAGCTTCTGCTAATTTTGTATTTGTTTAGCAGTTTAGTATACCTCATGTACATTTGTTTTATGTGTTTAGTGATTTAGCATTAGCATTTAGCATTAGCATCAGCAATTTTTTTATGTGTGTAACGTTTACTATTAGCTTCTTCTAATTTTTATGTCTATCAGTTAAGCATTAGCTTAGATTTTTTTTTTTACATTTTATTAGCAGTTTGCTTTAGCTTTGCTATAATTCTCATTTAGCAAATGACCTACTTCATTTTTTGGTTATATCAGCTCTGGTAATAACCTCTGCCAATTTTAGTGCTAAACATATATTATCCATTATAACAATGGTGGCCATTTTGAAAAATTGTTGCCAGAAAAAGGAAGCACAAGATCAAGAAAATATGTCATTTTTATGGTTTTATGTGATTTGACTTCACACACAATCATCTAATTGGTGATTTTAGTTCAGAACATAAATTTCCTTCACCTCCCTGAAAAATGGCAGCCATGTTGAATTTTTATTTTGCTAACATTAAAAAAAGGTAGTTCAATGGGAACATATTCCACTTAAGTCTTCTTTCATCTGCCATCATTTGTGTTTGTGTTATGAATCCAAAAGTCTTAAAAGTTTGTTGACTTTAAGGGAGCCTCAATGTTCCAGTAAACCTTTCAAAACTCCAGGGTCTCTTTGTTCAAAGTAAGTTTTCCACATAAACAGACTTTTCCAGACTTTTTAAAACATTGCAGTATTTGCATTTTTATTTTTTGCACAGCAGAAAATGTGCAAAACGTATTTAACCACAGAAGTGTTGACATAATGTGTTTTGTCACTGAGCTAGCAGGCAAACGCAGCTGAGAAGGATCAGAATCAGACTTCAGAGCGTGGCAGATCTTAGGACTCGCCTTGGACCCGAGGGCAGAGATCTTCCCGGAGCAGAACAGGGCCCCATGCAGCCTCCCCGGAGTCGGGCCAATTTCTCAGCTATTGCAGTATGTGTAGAAACTCTGCCCTTCTGTCAGATCAACTCCAGAACTTCTGGAAGACACAAAGCATCACACTCCAAATATTTTCTGCCAATTACATCATTTACTTCTCCAACTGTTGAATATGAATATTTGACTTTTATTTTCCGTTGCTTTTCCCAGATGGCTGCAGGAAGCAGATCTGGTTTATGCCAAAAAAACAAACAAACATAAATTGTGAAAAAGACTAAACAATGCAGTGCAGTGAAAAGAGAATTTTTGTTTTGTTTCTTTTTCTTTTTTGCTTTCTTTTCGGTTACACTGAAATGTTACCATTTAATAAGCAAAGATAACTGCAGTTTTAGAGCGTAGCATCAAACCAACCTGGTCCTATGTGAAAAAGTAATAACACCTTAAAAAACTAGCTTCTGTAACTGGCCTATCAGTTTTTTTGTTTGTTTGTTTTTTGTTTTTTACGTTGCTTTGGAGGAATTTTGGCCGACTTTTCTTTGCTGAATTGTTTTAATTCAGCCACACTGGACAGATTTTGAGCACAGATGGCTTTAGGTCCGTTCACCAGATCTTGATATTTATCATTTGTTTGATCTGGAACGTGACAAAAACAGAAAAAAAAAATGCACAAGGTGGCAAATACCTTTTCACACCACATCATAACTTTATTTAGGATTTATTGTACGCAGTCACGCAACGCAGATTGTTAGTGTAAGCTTTGTGTTTGATGAACACGGTACTAATTCATCCCTCTTGTTGATACTATGTAGCACAGTTAGAAAATAATTATGTAAAATGATTGAAATAATTTTGCTCTTACTGGTGTCTATATTAGTTCTTTTTATTATTAATATTATTTTTAAACAGGAAAAAAGGAGCAGAGCTTCTCTTGTCTCGACAAGGAAATTATTTGCTTGAAGTGAAAGTTACTCAAGAGCTTTGAAGACCTGTGGCAGAAATTAGAATATTTACGGCTTTTGCAATCACTTGCCAAAAAAGATCAGTGTTTGTTGTTCCCAATTTTCTTCTGACGGAGACTTTGCCTCCTCAAAGGGAATTTTCTCCTCCTCAGTGAGCAGCCGTTTTCTATAAAAGTATGATAGAAATTGTCTGTGACAACCGCCACTCAAACTGAGCGGCCCATAACGACAAGAGAGCCAAGAACAGGCTTAACACTATTTATAAATCTCTGAAATGGCAGGGTTTGCAGGAAAGTGTGAAGCAATAAGGGATGGAGGGTAGGAGGTGGTGTTTTCTTTTTCTCTCTCTCTCCTTTTTTTCACCCCCAAAGCTTCTTATGACCTTAGTTTTCCTGCAGTCTAAACATAGCCCCCTCTTCACATACAATGGAGCCATCCAATTCAGTGCATCCCCATAACAAGCGTGCATTTTAATCGGCGCGGCTCCAGCAGGACAACTGTTTGTGTTTAATGGGAGGAAAAAGGAAAAGAAGATAATCAGAAATTGTTTTTCCTTCTGCCTCCGTCTGTAACGTACATCTTCGATATTCTGCTTATCATCTATGTCGCTGTTTTTAAATTTTATTTTATTTTAGCTTCTTTTCTCTGTGGCGGATGTTCATTAATTTTCCAAGAGAAATGTTCTTAATCCCAAAAATAGTTTCAAGTCTTGACTCTAAGGCTCCTTACTTCTTCCAAGAGCACAGCGAGTGTTCAGTCCTACAACATCCAGTTCTGAGAAGTCCCATAGGATTAGCCAGATTATTGAATCACAGCTTTAGATAATACCATCAGTTACACTTTACTTCTGAGAACAGATGCAAAAGAAAAAAAAAGGGAGAGAGGAGGGGTGTGTGTGGTGGTGGTGGGGGGGCAATATGGCAATGTTGAGAATGCGCTAATGATAGCAGCAGACTTTTCCTCCAAATAAGCAGATGCGATGAAGTTTGAACAGCTGTCAGACGTGATGAGCGTGACACAAGCGCCTGCAGTGGAAACTGGGGGACTTTTCTTATAATATAGCAGCCTACACAGAAAGAGAACACGTCGGATGACAAATCATCTCTATCTGTGAAACACCTGGCTCTTCTCTTACACAGAGGGCTCAGGCTGCAGAGGATATCTAATTTAATCACCTGCAGCACAAACAGGTGAAGCAGCTCTGAGAGAAAAAAAAACAAAAACAAAAGAGAAGACAACCAATCAGTCAGAGAACATCGTTCTGTAAACTATATGTCCTAAAATAATCAGAATTATCTCTGACTATTTAAAAATGATTTTATGTGTAAGCATTTCAGTCATTATTTAAAAAATATTCTGAGTATGTATGTGATTGCTTATGTCCTTTAAGGTCACCAACACATATATATATATATAAAAAAAAAAAAAAAAAAAAAAAAAAAAATATAAATATATATATATATATATATATATATATATTTTTTTTTTTTTTTTTTTTTATTTTTGTAAAA
>CAEGAF010000403.1:0-44743 GCA_903067075.1 Micropoecilia bifurca
TTTATATAGTTATATCTACGTACACACACTCTGATAGAAAAGCACCACAAATGTGCTTCCTGAAGATGCCTGTCATCTCCTCCGTCGCTATATCCTTCCACCCGGCAACGGCACTTGAACAAAGATCACAGCGACGCCGCTCTCGTTTTCTTTGACTTCAGTAAATAAAACCTCACGCAAAAGCAGATCTGAAGGCAGGAAAAGCTATTGCTACTGGTTGTCGAATAAAAAACGACAATGACTGATTGTTGGTGAGGCTGTGTGTGTGTGTGTAGGTTTGTGTGGATGGCAGCTGGGAGAAAAACAAATTCCACGTTGGCAGCAGGTAAAGCTAAGGCCATGGACTGTTTTGGTGACGGGCCGGAGTGAGAACGGAGATGGGTGGAGACAATAATGCTGCGTGGAGGTGAGAGTGGCTATATTGGGGGCAAGGAAGGAAATGAACATCTATTTATGGAAAGAACAGATGGGAGAACTGCTGCCGGAACCGCACAGGTGTCAATTAATATCTGTATCATTAGGCAATGATGCAGATTCTCATGTGTGCCGCTTCCTGAGTGGTTGGCGTGCTATGTGTGACCTCTGAACCTGCGGGTCGCGTTCCAGCCATGAACTAAGGAACGTTAAAACATCCCTCTGCAAGCCACATTCATTTCAAATGTTTTTATTTGAGCTTAATAAACTTCAGGAGATTCGTGAGCAGGTCTATCAAGGTGACAACATTTTGCGGGACAATAAATTATCCCAGAAATTGTTGCGATAAAAGATAACATTGTTGTTTATGAGGCCATTTCACAATAATATATTGATAATGGCAGAATAATGGAAGTTGGCCTTCTCGACCACCAGTAAAGTTTAATTTTGTCCAGAACGCCCCACACTGCAACTGGAAGTCATTCTAAAAATCCAGAATAAAACACAACAACCAAAAAATAATAATAATCAACTGTATGTAAATTATCTAGATCATTTAAATCATGTGATTAACTAGTTAGTAGTTTATTGTGACAGCACAATGACTTATTTGTCAGCATCCATGGACACTATAATAACTAAAGTATGGGAAACCCTTAAAAATAATTGAAATCAAGTGTCTAGTCATTTTTGTGGCCAACAAAAAAATCAAGAGTCAAAGGAAGCAGACTGCAAATATTTGTAAAGTAATGGATTGCTCTCAGGGTGTTTGGGAATTCAAGTGGCAGGAGTCTTGACTCAAAGGTCAAAGGTCAGCATTCCGATGGATCTGCACCACAATTGTGTACTGGTTGCACTGGTGCACCAAATACTTTCTGTTAGGAACACCACTGTAAAATTAGCCTTGTAGTAAGTTCAGTTTATACCTCAATTCAGAAAATTGTGAACCGACCGGTGTTATATCTCAAAGCAGGACTTTTATAACTGTTTAAAAATTGGATGTTGATTTACAGTTTACTGTTGCATCATTAAGGTGGACTTGTTTATTAACTATTGTAGAAGTTAGAATAGCACAGACACATTAGCTCTGCTCTAAGCTCAGGGCCATTCAGAGGCCTTTGACCTTTTGGTTCTTCGGTGAGTGTGAAAACACTTACAGCACTCAGAATATTTTATTTGACAGGGTTGAATTTATTCACGTTTGCACTTAAAGCAAGCTGCAGCTATAAAAGTTATCAATGAATAATTAATAATAAAAGTCTCACTGGTCATGTTCACTGGGAATGTGTCAAAAACAATTTAATATATACTGAAAAATTAGAAGAATCTAAACACTACAAGTTGAGTTTTACATGTTTTTTTTTCTGAAATAGTGGAAACAATTGCAAGGCTTAAGTTAAAAAGAAATTAGCACTGGAATATCCACGAAAGGTGACATTGTTAACTAGGCCATACTGCAGTATTTTACATAAAGCCAGAAGATGATTTAATCCCTTGGCCATTTTCCAGTTTCATCTGAAACTGTTGTGTCATCACTTCCTGTCCACTGTCAAATCAGATGTCTGTTTTCAGTCCCACACCACAGGACAAGTGGACCAGTGACAACTTTCAAATGTATCGCAGGGTTATTGTAGAGTTTTTACAATCGGTATAATCAATCATGTTTAGTTTTTAATTGTTAGCAGTTTATATCAAAATGTCAGGAGAACAACAGCCTGGAAGATTTGCACACTGAAGGAACATCAGATTCTGATGCAGGATTTGTACAGGCATTCCTACAGATTTATGGAAAATTATTTCATATTTTCATCACCCTGGAGCAGGATTGAAATGATTAATTGTGACTAATTGATTAAATAATTGTCAACTGATTTAGCAATTGAATAATCATTATCTGGGGTAAACAGATTTATAAAAAAAGGAAATTTGCTGAAAGAACAACATACTGGAAGCTGTAATGAAGTAAAAAAAATGTACAAGAAAATACATACATTTAGCATTTAAGACCCAAAACTCTTCAAGAAGCAAAATGTTAGCTTCACCCAATGAAAAAAAATCCTATTACTTACATTATTCTTTCCAATTTTTAATTAAAAAACTAACCAAGAAATGAATAAATAGTATTTTTTTAGCTGCAGATGTATCCTTTGCTACAAATAACTAAGGGTACACTAAAGGAATGCTGTGCTAATGCTTTTTAGGCAGCAGAATTCTTATTTTTTGAGTCAAAAAATAATTGAATCATTTGCTTATTTGCATATTTTAACCTGTTTCTAATGCTGTATAAAAAAAGTCTTAAGTACTTACATGAAACACCCACAGAATTTTATCCAATTACTCAATGAGTCATCAGAACAACTGATTATCTAGTGAGACAATTGTTAGCTGCAACCGTACACTAAAGTTGGAATCGCATTGATTATGAATAAATGAACATCATTTTAATTATTTTATCTTTTAAAGGTAAATATTTATGTCATTTTTGGTGGCTACCTGGTGAAGAAAAGACTAAATCATTTTATATTTTGTTTCAATTCCACCCATCTACTCTGCTAGAAGCACCGGATCACCCAGAAACTTTTACTAATGTCACAAGCTGCTGTCCTCCTCGATTCCTCCACTTCTCCCTCTAGCCGTCTCTTCCTCCTGTGTCGAACTGTTGCCTTCCAGGCAGCTTGCAAGGAAACTGCCGCTACACTTCATCTTCAAATACTGACAAGGTGACAAGCGCAAATTAGGTGCCAATTGCATCGATCTCAGCTTGCTGGTAAACTTATGAAACGGGCAGACACTGTGAGATCCCGGGAAGTAATTTCATTCCACCAAAATCAGTGCAGCACCCAGGGATAAAATTACTTTGAGCTGAAATGGCCAGGACTGCATGCTGAATGTACATGTTTTACAGCAAGGGTTCTCAATCTGTGGTGCAAGTACCGCGACTGGTACGTAGCATGCCATCATGGCGTTCTAAAAATGTTGATATAATCACAGAAAAAAAGAAAAAAAGAGGATTTTCTGGATTTACAGTGAACCAGAAAAAAGTACTGCAACTCCGTGTGGTTCTTACTGCTGAGACACAAAGCTCCAGTCAGAAACAACCAATCAGAGTGAGGGGGCGTGTCTTAGCAGTTTCAATCTGTTTTGTGTATGAGCTACTCACACACTTTCCCTGCACAGCGCATGTCATCATTAAAGCTTAACTTTATCAGTTACACCAGTTGTGCTAATAATGGAGAAACACATAAAAAAAGCATCTAAAAACCCACATTTATGTTTTGAGCCATTGTGTAGATAGTGATGTATCAGTTGGAGCTTAAAAATATAGTGTTATTTCAGAACCAGACCAAACTGCAGAACATATATTTTTTTTACACATGCTGTTACACGGCATCCCTCTGTTTTAAAAAACAAGCCAAGCACTGAGGCAAAGGTGAGTGGGAACAAAGCAGCAGCTTGGACTTTCCCCTGTTAAACGTGACCTTTTCTTACCAGCCAGTGTTGAACTCGACGTGAGCATCAAAGAAGCCAACGACGGGAGACGTGGCGGCGTTCCAGCCGTGGATCCTGGCTCGGATCAAGCCCTCCCGCTTGTTATTCCTCACAATCTTCACCAGGCCCGGGTAGCGTTTGTTCACGTACTGGTCCAAGTTAAATTTCAGCTCCACTAAAAAAACAAACAACAAAAAAAAACTGATGTAAATAATAATAATAATAAAAGATTCTCACCTCCTTTCTGAACATAAGACCGTCTAAAATTGTTGGTCGTGTTACACAGAAAGTAAAAGTAACTTAAAAGTAAAAAGTAAATGATAAATAAAGATTTAGACGTGTAAAGTCAATCTGTTTTTGAAAAGTGTTATTTCTGTGTAAATTAAGGGAAAATAAATCTTTGGTGTGCATGCATTATATCAAATAAAGAATAACAAACAACAGGAAAGAGGCTTTCATGGTCTTCTCAGTGTTGAATCATTCAAGTAAATAAACCGACAGCCACTAATGGGTTGGAATATGGTCCTTAAATAACAATTAAAACTCAAAACACAAATGTGTTATATAAATGTGTTACACATATTTAAACGCAAGATCAAATTTCAAAACGCACAAAATTGCATTCACTACTTTCCAACAGAATGAACCAAAAAAAGATTCCTTTGTACTCATTCACACCTACAGGATGCCATACTGTGCTCCAGATTTAGATCCCTCTTCATCATACATCCACCTCACACAGATTCGCAGCTACAAGGTCGACAACAACTCCGGCGTGTCGTTCGAGGATGCTTCAACGCTGGGTAAGAGAGGATCGCACTGAAAAAGTGCTAATTAGAAGAGCAACAACACCCTACAATACAACAAAAAAATAAAAATAAAAACACTAAACAGACGCCTCGGATGCTGTGTTCACTAAATCTGCATGTTTATATTCGGTATCGGCTTAAACTGGATTTATATCTTATTCAACAAACGAGGGAAGAAAATCTCTAGAAGGAAAAAAAAGGATTTTACCTATCAAATCTTACATTATTTCAAGGCAGGATTTCTTATACTGTCCTTTGCTACGGCCGCTGTAGCAGCCTGTAAGTTGTTACTCTTTCCGCTGCGATCAATAGGCCAAGGCCTGAACAGCGAACAAGTGTATCTTGGTGTAAGGAAGTGAGAATCAAATAAACCGGAGTATTAAACGCATAAAAAAAGGATTGCATTTCTCCACACTGACACAGTTATTTCAGTCAAAATACAGTCATTGAAACAGGTTGAATCAGATAACAGTTACTATGGAGATCTCTATGTTGAAAGATAATCCAAGACAATGCCTTTATGATCGTCATGATGAAGTGGATTGAGCCAAATGAGGCCCGGCATTATTTAGTTCAGAGATGAACAGACAAAAATAACCAGAGTGAATGCAAGAAGTCATTTATGATGATGAATTCATTTGGTGAGGGATCAAACCTAAACCAATCTGGCCGGCTATGGAAAACCTGATAAATCCTTCGCCATTAAGCGATTACAAGAACTGCTACTGGAGGGATTTTGGTTTTTCTGTTGTTCACAGAATATTTTTCATTTTAGCTAAACTGGAGAGATTTTTTAGCATAGAAAGACGTTTGAAATGCCAAGCATCTCAAACAAAGTGCTGTGGCACAATTAGCAGTGGCTCTAAAAGTCTAAAACCCTTGTTCAGGTTGATGGATGCCATTGCTAATGTTTCTCATCTGGTTTGTAGTGTCTTTAGATTTAGGCATGACGTGGCTTTTTGAGGTCTCTTAACCTGCTTCATGTTGAAGGAAAAACAGGACGACTGGTTTTCATATGACTGTTTTTAAATAGGCCAACAACAATAAAAGGTTTTTCATTTATATTTCAATCAAGTAAAATGTAGCTAATATAACTCAATAAAGCCTCAACCCACTACCAAAGGTTAGAAAACATATCTGCTGGCTTGTTGAGAAGATTATGCTTAATTATGCCACCTACATTGGATTCTGCATAAAGAGCTGCAATGAAAATTTCAACAAGAAAAAACAGCTGGAGGGGATCCCCTTTAATATTAACATATAATACATATTCGCATCATGTCTTATTCAATAACAAAACAAAACAAAGCACAAAGATTCTGAAATATTCTCATAGTCTTACAGCAACATGTTCCAGTGAAAAAGTCATTTTCTTTCAACCAAGAGGATTGTTTATGATTGGAAACAGGCAGGCATGTCTAACAGCTAATATAACAAAGACAAAAAGGGAATTTTGAAACATAAATATATTTTATATAAATTTACCTTTTATTTCAAATTGACATGTTAAAAATATTTATACTAGGCATGCACAATATTATCGGCATCGGCTGATATTAGCTGTAAAATTTAATATCGGACATCAGCCATTCCGTCAAAATAATTCAGCGATATAAAAGACGTTATATATGAAAACCAGTGACAATGACACCTCCAGCACAGAACATCGTAAGAAACTGTTAAGCATTAATGCATGACTGATGTGCTTTTCACTTGTTGCTTGTGAGCAGGTTTGTTAAGTTTTTGTTTGTGAAGATTTACAAATGTGCACTGTTTGAGTGTCATTGTCTTAGAGAGACAGGATGTCATGAACAAATTCGACATCAAACATAACGCAAGTTGAAAATGTTTAATCATTGTCAGCCTCCTTTTTAGCATTTACATTTGGTAGCAGACAAAGATACAGCATTTTAATTCCAGAGTAGAAAAAGCCATATAGTTTCAATAATTACTGCTGGCCAAATATCTTTATGTTTTTAAAGTATTTTGACAATTTCAATTTTGTGATCAGACCTATGTAGTTGCGGCTGGAAGGCCTACTTTCCATCATCCTAATCTTTAGCTCCCTTCTTCTATCAGATTCAAGTCAGATTTTTTGCTGGGACGTTGCAAAATGCTAATGATACTTTCAGTTCAAAGACACACATTTGTAAAATTAGAAGATTACTTTTAACCCTAAATTTAATTCATCTAAGGCTGTGCTTTTCAGACACTTTGCACTGATAAAGATTCTCCCTCCTTTGCATGATAAATGCTGCGCCTGCAACTGATGGCCTCAAGCCCAACTTTTCTGTATATTCAGCTGATGATTATTTGACCACTTACACACACAAACAACGGATGTTTATTCATTCAATGTTCATCGCCAGATTATTTCGTACTGAAAAATAAAAGCCGGCTCGCGCCAAAAGTAATTTAGCAACTTCTGATGCTGTAGAACATTGTGCTTATTAAACTTTACACACACACACACACACACACACTATGCAAAACGAAGGCAAATAAAACACTTCCACATCAATGTGTCAGGAGCTGATCTTCCAAAGCTTATTTCCTTATTTGAAGTGGCCCTTTAATGCCTCATTTACAAGGCAGTGCGGCTTGATAAATTGAACACTATATAATCGTACTTGTTCCAATGTGAAAATGTGACTTGAAGGAGAGAAAAAAAATGCAACTTAAGTTTATTTACTCTACAATACAGAAAGCCATGTGCTGGTAGGAAAATAAGTTGAACCCCTGTGTTTAGAGGCCTGAATGGATTTAGGGCAAAAGTTATTTTAATTTTGACCTTTTTCTTTCAAAGCAATAATACGTCTTCAATGAAACACAAATTGATTCTTATAATGTCCTCAAATTAACATGTGCATTTAATGCAAGTAATGAAGGACAGTTTTTCATCTTGACCAAGAGGAGAAAGGCGTTTGATTCCTTTAGGTCAGGGTGTAATATTTTCCCAACGAACATAATAATCCGACGTTCCCTCAGAAATTCATGCTGTTCAAGTTAAATAAAGAAAAGCCTCTTGTTCAAGGGCTGCTGTGGGACAATGTGCAAGCGTCCCCTATGATGCATTTCTCTACTAATGTATTTATTCCTGCTGTAATATTACATCTTACGTCCTGGATGCTCGCACACGCTGCCGGCTGTCCTCGGCGGAAGCAACTTGTGCGTGTTACAGCGAGGTTCGCAAATTGCTGTCTGTGTTTTATTGGAGGATTGATGGTTGTTTGAGCTTCTCCTCTGGGTTACTGCTGAGCGCTCCACTTTCTGAAAGAGAGATTAATAAGGACGCTTGTGGGACACCACCTCTGAGCGGTATCCACACCTAGCTGCTGACTTTGGCTTGCAATATAAATCAGCCAGTGAGAGAAATAAATAAATAAAAAATGCCAGTCTAATCCCTCGCCTGTGTGATTGAGGACACACAGTGAGCGGAAGGATTGTCAGGAGTCCTTTTCCAGCTGAAGGTCTTAATATATTGTGGCGTCTGCTGTAAGGAAGGAGGTTGAACTTAAAAGCATTGACCCTGGAAGAAAACAAGTGTTGGCTTCTGGCAGTGTATTAAAGCAACAGACGAGTCGCTGCAGCCTTCCCTTTAATGTTGTTCCTTTGAGGATTCTTTTCATTTAGAGCGCTCGGTGTTTCTACAATAGCACGTGTAGTTATTTCATCATTTCTTAAACAAAAATCAAGCAAGAGTGAAATATTGGGGTAAATCTAGATCCACTCAGCAACAGGAGGGCAACAACATGCTGTGATGTAAAAATCTGCACGGTATAAATTCTGCTGATGCTGTTTTAGTCTGAGCTGTTATTATGAAGAGAAAAAAATGCTAAATGTGTCATAGTGGCTTGCTATGGTATTTTTTTCTGTTTCCAGTGTAAAAGCAACCCATACATCCGACCGTTTCACACCATTCCTGTGGCCACTTCGGTTGTCCGTTCACAGGAAGTCGGTAAGGTCAGAACTGCACAACACAGTCCATTGATTAGGGGATGGAAAATTGTGACTGTTTCCGACAAGAATGGGACATACTAGTGTGTCACATTTGTCGTTGCAGTAGTATGATACTACCTTATGTGTTTCATTGCCCATTGAGAGTCCAGTCGCTGGTGGGAACAACATACCAAACCAAACCATGTCAAACCTTTCTGTGCCATACTGCTGAGTGCAGGCATAGGTTTGGTGCCCTGATATACAGTTCTGCTAAAATTAACAGCAGTCCTACATCATCAACCAGATTACCTGTTAAGGTAAAATGAAATATATTTCTAGAGGTGAAATAATTTGCCAGTAAAGAAACAGAAATTTAACAGAGCCAACGGTCATGACATACATGTCGCTGTTACTGAATCATCACCATGTTCAAGAAATTAAACGCTTTAGGACATTGGTGGGACATTTTGTGTACTTATGCTAGCAAGATTGTTCTTTTGGATCTAAGGGCTGCAGACGACATATTAGACGTTTGCTCTAAACACTGAATTCAGTGGCTTAGACATTATGCTGTGGTGATATTTCTTATCCTATGTGTCCAGACATTTTATTGCACATCAGGGATTGTGGGTAAGGCTGCAGAAATCAAAGTTCTTGAAGGATCCACACTGCCTTAAGACAAAGTAAAAAATATCCCATAAATTGGTATTTCAACAAGACAATGGCACACACACGCACATATGCACACACACACATACACGCAGGTAAAAGAGGAGCATCTTGGTTCCAAACAACATCATCAATGTCATGGAGTGACCAGCCTAATAACTGAACAGAAATCTCATGTGGTGACATCAAACATGCTGCATGTCCCGATTCTCCAGGTCAAAATACTGGCTGCCAGGTACTAGAGTTTTAAAACTCTAACAATGGGAATTATTTCAAAGAAACAGATGTATATTTGATTATTGGTTCATAATAAAGCAACATTTATAACAAAAAACAGAATTTGCAATAATTCTAGTATGATTACAGTATTTACAGTATGTACAGAAGATGTTTGAGATTTATTGTTGTTGTAAAAATTAAAATGGTTTTATTTCCTTTTGTACGAGAAATTAAAGAACTGAGGAAGAATCAACTTTTTCTTTGAATTTCCTAACACTGTTTTGGGTGCTTGCCTAAAAAAGACATGATGAAAAAACAAAAAAAGATACAGCAAAAACGATCACGTTAAGAATACCAGGAATGGCTAAGCATTAGCTGTTCATGATGCTAAACATAGCTTAGCCTCCATAGCTTAACATTGGTACGAACACTGAAGGGTCTTATGACAATTGTTAAGACGTTTGAACACCTGTGTGCTTCCAGTTCAAACTCTGAAACAGAATAATCAAACCTTGACCTAATAATTTCACAATCAACTCTGAAACATAATTTGACATTTTACAAAACATCTAGTTCATTTGTAACAACAAAACTAAATTCTACTAAAAGATTTCTTTAAAAGTTTGTGTCCCATGAAACATTTACTTACTTTCTTAAAATAGCAAAAATTCCTAGTTAACTAAATAGTTTTGGTTAAAGAGCCTAAAAAAAACTAAACCCCGCCATGGGATTTTTTTTTTTATGTCACAAAGTATCTCAGCTCACTGGTTGCACTGGTTCCAAATGTTATTTAATTAAAAAAATAATTAAACAAGATATTTCTATGTTACATGAGTTATTGCTAAAAGTCGCATTTTGGCTCCCCAAGCAAACACACATCTTTGAAGCTCTGTGTGCTCTGACTGGAGGTCCAAAGCCAGTTCAGCATGACTCGGCCAGGACCAGCCTGACCTGGAGCTACTGCACATTTAAAGCTTTTAGAGTGTAATCATTTTTGGACTTTGTCGGAATAGAGAAATGCAGGAGAACAAAACCCTGAGCCGATAGCAAAAAAAAAGAGAGAAAAAAAAGAAAAGAAAACATACTGAACACATTACAAGACACTTATGGAATAGTGATTACTTTCAAGTTTTCAAAGTGGAACATTAAAGAAAATAAATATTCAACTTACGGTAGTATGAATGCAAATAAATTTATAGCAGACTCTTTAAGGAATATTAAAGAGTCTGCTGTTGAAGGGAAAGCTTGTTTGAGAAAATTGTTATAGAAACATTACTGAATGACAGCAGTAAACTACTGAAACTGCATCCACTCTGTGTTACGACCTAGAAGTTATACATTTAGTTATAGTGGTTTGTCACTTACTATAAAAGTGTTTTTATGAAAATTACTCTTCAAGATTCACAATGAACATTTCCAGTACACCTGGTGCTGTAGTAAAATGATTCCTTACAGCAGGACAAAAAAAAGTTGTGAAACTTTTCAAATTCACCTATGTGGATCATTGTTAATCTGTACAAAGCAAAGTGTACAACAAGGGTCTGGTTTTTACCAGAGGGGCTGGACTCTGAGGTATTGATAAACGATTGCTTCCTGAAGGTGGACTATTCAAGTTTTAAAATTTACCTGAGTGCTAACGCTTGTCTGTGACATATGATGCTCAACACTATGAAACTTACAGAAAATTGCCTGTACTACAAACAAGCATCCTCCACTGCGAACAGAGAAGTGCCAAGTCATATAAAATGACTGTTCATGTAGATTCAACATCTAGAAGAGCGGCCAACACGGCCTGAACGGCTTTGTTCCCTCCCTCCACTGTCACTTCCAAAACTAGCTAGAGTTTGACATCTGCAATTCAAACCACCAACACCCAGATTATTATGCAACTTTTTGAAAATCATGAATCTTTTCGGCATGTTTTTTTCTAAAATACTGCTTCCAGTGGTGGATCTACTTATCTTCTGTAGGTCTGCTGTCGCCAGCTTTCCTGAGTTTTGTACTTGTTCCTTCTTTGGTAAAGTGAATGTTCCTTTCCTGTACTTTAAAACCAACTTTAAAAGTGGAAGTTTATGCTGAGATGTACTTGTAACCTTCGGGAGCGAGCTTAGCTACAGCCTGAGAACAGATCCTGGCTTGGAGGCATGACATAAAGGAGCAAAGGAATAGAGTGAGGTGGAAAAGCTTCAAGACATTGTGCCATTTCTTTCATTCTTTTTTTTAACCACTGTGCACAAAATAACAGCCAAGATAAACCACTCGGGCATATAAAATTCATATAAGGGAAGGTTGAAAAAGGGCTAATAAAGAGATTTGTTTACACGTTTAAAAGTTGACATGAAGACATTTGGATGTTGTGTTGGTAGCCTGGCAACGACTGAGCTCATTATATGCACCGTCAGAGGCAACTCAAAGAATAACTTAATAAAAATTATCACATATTTAAAAAAAATTCAAAATAAGATATTTTCTAATGCCAAAAGGCATTAGAAAATACAAAAGGCAATATGATTTTTTTTTTAAATTCCCTTTTCAGTCAAATGTAAAGATAACTCCTTGTATTGTGTCGCACTACACGCTAAGTAAAGGGCTGCACATCTAAATGTCTGTAAATAAAACTCTGCATTGTCTTAATCGCGTTTTCTTTTGCCGTGTCGGATACGTTTTTCTGTCAAGCGTTAACAAGCCAATCCTATGTTCACAAGCTTTAGCAGGACTTAATATACACAATGATTAAGTCATTTATCATCACTTATATTTAATTTTATGAGCTGTACTCAGCTGCCGCTAAGTTTATCTCCTGTTTTCATTATATGAATCATTAACTCATAAATTGGTGCTGGATCAGGGTCCTGTAGGCTTTATTAGGCCGTCCTGTGCTTTTAGCGTCGCGAACAACAATAACCTGGAGTCACTCCGGTTGACACATGAGGCAAAAAGGTAATCAATGGGAGCGGAACTGCTAAGTAAGATTGCTGGAGCTGTTGCTGTGAATGAACCTCTCCATCACCAGCCAAATGTCACTGCCTGTCCCAGAAACCGAAAGTATTACAGTCACATTTGAGCTGAGGCAGGGCCCTCCTGAAAAGGTCATGCTAATGTTAATTTTGCAATGTTGCGGCAGAGAAGTCACCAAAAATCTACTCAGTATGAGTCGCTGTCAGATTTGGGAGACCGTTATTCAGACAAGAAGAGCTGACAAATGCAGTAAAGACCTGAAAATGACCTTTTATTAAAGATGCAAAAGGCAAACGGACGGTGGAAACACTTTGAGGTTGTTTAGTAACATCCCACGAAACCGTGCAAGCAAATTTGGCCTGGTATCAGTTTTAATTTGGCTACTTTTCTGTGGGTAAAGACTGTTTTGCTTTGACATTACTAATGAGTTTCCATGCCTGGAGCGTCACTGTGACAATTAGGCAATCTCTTTAACATTTAATTAGTGGGAATAAAATTGATTTATTCATTATTTTATTAAACAAAAACAAGATTGTCAGCCATGTCATTTGTCGATAAAAATAAATGGCTATTTTTCGCCCCACACTTTTTTGTCGCACATGTTTTATACCATCAATAAAATATCAATAACAACAAAGATGTTTTAAAAATATTTTTTCATGAATGTAAAAAATAACTATCTGAACCAACCTAGTTATATGTGGAAAAACTAATTGCTCCCTAAATAATTAAGCATTTGTGTTAAGCAATGACACTTTCACATGTGTTGGCCTTTGTCTAATGTTGCTTTAATTCTGTCAGAGGTGCATGAACAACCTATATTCCACATTATTTCACTTGGTCTTATGGTTGGACTTTAACTAGGCCACTCACAAACTTTCATTTAGTTTTTTAGTTTTTTGTGTTATTTCAGTGGTGGATTTGCTGGTGTGTTTTGGATTGTTTTCTGCTCTGTCACCCAAGTGTGCAGCATTTGGGTAATGCAAACCCCTCTTCAAAAAGAAATGTGTTTTAAATAACCGCTGTGGCAGAACTGATGGTAAACGGTCATTTGAATAAGTCCAAAGTCGTTTTATAACCTCAGCTAGTCCTCCCTTACCATCCTGTGCACAGCATAAGTTGGACATATAAAGAAGAGGTTCATCCAGCCTAGTGACCAGAGGCAAGAAGAAATGTTACTATGAGTTATTAAATATTTATACCCCAGGAGAACAGAATATCACAGTAAGCTAATGCAAAAGTTCTAGAAATTTTGATGAAACTCTAAAAACGCTTCAACCGCATTTCTTTTCCATTAACTGTTAGTTGTACCAATACGTGAAGCTCAAGTTGTTTTATTCAAACAATTAAGACTTACAAAGGGATTTTTCAGCCACCAATTTTTTTTTCTTAAAGGACGGATTTTATTTTAAGAGGGGATTCCAAAGTTTTTTTTAAAGTATTTGTTATAACCATGTTTTAATAACTTGATTCTCACATTTTGTTGTACAATAAAACTGAAGCATTAGGTTCTACTTTCTACTCACTTCACAAAGTCAAGAAGTCCATTGCTGACATTAAATTAACTGTGTCTGATTTAAGATATCCCTGAGCAGTCATAACAATAAAAAACACAGCTGTTACTTGCTCTAAAACTACTTCAAGATTTCACTTCACTTCATTTCCTTACCTTAAAACACCTGGCCCTGTTCTACTGGGGGATTTAAAGACTGACCTCTTACAAATGTAAAAGTCTCTCCTGTGACAAAATGGTGTAATCGCTCATTTTCAAATGACATGCATTTGAAGCTAACGAGGGAATGTATGCACAAGGAAGCTATTGCCATCGTAGCATTAATACAATATAACAACTGGCTGTGTCACAGTGTAGCAGTCTACCGGTCGATCTATGTTCCCGCCCTCATCTGTGGTCACAAGCTCTGCAGGTGACTGAAACAATGACATACAAGTGACTGAAATGTGTTTGTTTTTGTGTTTGTTTATGATGAAATCTTGTTTTAGTTGGGTAGTCCTCGTCTTGATTTGCATTTACACTTTATGCATACTTTTGACATACTCTAGATATCACGTTCAAATTAGGTCATTTTTAAGTGTACTTTAGAAAAGAAAATCAAAGCCAGTTAAGCCTAAATTTGAGGGTTGACAGATCTAGAGAGGGGAGTGGTGTCAGTGTCTATCTCCGTCTCTTCGCTGGCTTTTAACCGTTCCCTCTTTGGAAGGAAGGCAGTGGGCTCCTCAGCGGGGAGCAGAGACCAGGCACTGGTGAATCCTCATCAGCCTTCACTCAGTATGCTATTAAAGCACCAGTTTCCTCTGCCGATCCTAAACGAGGCAGGTTTGGGTTTGTTTCTCCGTGCCAAGTCGAGGAGCAGCCCAGTGTGGTCGATAACCCAGCTGACGACCCGTCAACCCTCCAAACAGAAAAGCTCCTGGGATGTGGAACCAAAACGCTGTCAGCTGGTGTGGGCGTCACAGCATAGATGTAACTAAAGGATTTGCCCACATCGCTATGGAGACAGCAGTATGCAGCAGCTTAAAGAAGGATAGATAAAACCCATCCCCCCCGCCACTTTACTTCGCTCTTGTTTTTAAGCTATTTTAAAACCCTCACACTGATGTGTTCACCCTCAGGACTTATTCACTCTTTCTTCTGTTACTCAAACACATAGAACATATGAACAAACGTAAAATCACATCCATGTGCTTTAACATATGCCCCATTTTAACTATCGAAAAGTAATTGAAACGATTGAATAATCAAATTTATAACACACTGATAGTTTAATATACAATCTGAAAGCAATTTGAGGAAATGTTTGGAAAAACATATATTAAAAAAATCTACTAAGGTCGTCTTGTACTGATTCACTGATTATATTTTTTTTAAATCTTTTTTGCTACTTTTTTTTGTTATTTAAAGCAAGTTGTACCTAAATTTGGATTTAATTTAGTAAACAACGCTATAAGATGATCTTACCGCTGTCACTGTTGTCGTCTACCAGAATGATCTCCTTCAGCAGGTGTGCCGGCGTGTGGTTGACCACGCTGTGGACGGAGCGGAGGATCACCGACAGCGCCTCGTTCACGAAGATGAACACCACGGAGATCTGAGGAAGATCCTCCGGGTACGTCAGCTGCTTACACCTGAAGGGACAAAAAACATGGAAAAATCCATTTTAGCCACTGCCAAAAAGATTTTTCTAATACACTGTAACATTTGGTGAAATTAACGATGATAACATAGTTTCTGCTTTTCCTGTGTTTGATTACATTCGATCTTCTAGAAGAAATGAAAAAGGTGATGTTTCTAATGTTTTGTTGTATGCAACAAAACATTAGATGCAAGATGTATGCAAGACAATTGGGGGGAAAAAAACCAAAACGTGTTTGTTGGTCAAATTCACAAATTACAAAGTTACACAAAATGTCATGTACTACAGTTGATTACCTGTTTTAATGTGACCAATTTGTTATTCCCTGTTAGCTTTTGAAATAACAGAAATCATAAGACTTCAAAGAAAAAAAAGTGTGTTAGCTGGATACAGATTGACGTGGCTTTATGTCTGCATCTGCATTTGTGTTTTGAGATTTGCCATTCTTTACAACATGGTAAAACTTACTGGGTAATAGTACGCTTTAGATTTATTAAGTGCCAAGAAAAGACTTACAGACTCCAAAAAATATAACCCAACCCAACAGTGAATCAGATTAACCAGATCCTTCCATGCAATTTAAGGCCAAATATGATTATAACGCAGGATCAAATTTCTCATTTCTCTAATGTAATTTTTCCCCCCTCTCCATTTTGGTCTCTCATCCTCTATTTAATCTCACATAATAACGCTAAAATAGCCTCTTCTTTTCTAAATTTGTTATTAAAAACCCAAATTCAAATTACCACGTAACCAAGCCTAAATAAGACAAACTGCCCACTGATATCAGGTCCACCAAACCGCTGCAGTCTTTTAAAAAGATTATTTTTTTCTCACATACTTGCACCAGCTTTGAAGTAAAATATAACACAGCTGACCAGACCACGGCACTTAGCAGCTGCTGAAGCAATTGTTTATCTCATGCACCTACACGGGATGTGCATGAGCCCCAAGTAGAATGAAAAAAAGAAAACATTTTCCACCATCTTTCTCCATGTTTTCTTGTACCCTACTGAGCAGGCTGAATCACTGTGTAGGACTAATGAGGTCACTATTACTAACGGAGGAGAATTATTTGCAAGACAATGAATCATTTGTGTTTTTTGTGCAAGAAAATGTATCAGAGTAAATAAGCTAAAACAGAAACAAATCCATGTGGTATGTTGAGCTTTAGTGATTTTTGGCTCAACTTTGAAGGCAGCAGGTGTTAAAAAAAGTTTATTTTTTACCAAACTTCAAACCAAGCATTTACCATTGTGATTCCAATGTGGACATTATAAGACATGCATTTTATATTAACACTAATACATGGTACTTTACCCAGAGACATGTCACAGTTCCTCTCTGTAAAGTGCAAGGTTTCCCCTAGTGTATTATAAGCCTGGCGGGCCACCAGGCTTTACTTGTGCCCCCACCAGGCTAAGTATTACTTATTTACGTCTTTGTAAAATGTTTGAATTTTTTAAGATGTTATAGTTGGTGTTCAGATGTTAATCTCTAACACATGATTATCAAGTGATATTTTCAAATTTTCTGTCAACTTTAACACATTTTTAACTCAAAAACACAACGAGCCACTGGATGAATGACTGCCAAGTGCCTCAACCACCAGGCTTTGCAAGTTTTATGTAATAAACCTTTAAGTGTAGTTAATTTTGACTTTGTGTCACATCAACCAAAAACCTAAATATCTTAATTACATTTTTTAAAATAGAACAACATAAAGTAAAAAGTGTAATGCATATTTACATTGAGCCCTTTATACCATAATACCCCTAAATAAAATCCAGTGCACCCTGTTGGTGTATTCAAAGTCACAGAATTAATAAAGATAATGGAGGTTTCAGAATAACATGCCAACTGTTTGACATGCAGTTTGTTGCCATCAGTTGAAAGAAGCCCTGAAACATTTTTTGGCAGATATTAGCTTTAATTCCGGTATCTGCATCGCTCTCATATTTTTTCTTCCACTTCATAATTATTCTAACTTGGACTGGACGATACGGCTGAAAAGCATATCACAATATAAACATTTTGTATAAGTTGATATCCACAATAATTAATTAGTTTATTGTTGCAAATATCTGAAATACTGCCGTACTGGTGATGCGGCCTTTCCTTTTTTATCCACAGTTTTCACTAAACACCACTATTTTTATTTTAAAGCAGTTATGACACAAGGTGGTGAAACCTGAACCTGCTACTGCTGTGCATGTAACTCAACAGGTTGTTGCTAGGTAACCAAAGAGGAAGAGATTTAGTTGATGCCTTGTTCAATGTCTCGTGAGGGTTAGGGATAGGGTAAGTCCTTCCTCTTCCCCCAGAATGCTGTGCAGTTCTGGACTGGAGTTCAGTGGATATTGTATGTGTTCAATTTTCTATCAGATATTTTATCTATTGATTTTGATCACATGTTTATATTATTATTATTATTGGCTTGTTGTCCTGCTCTAATTCCCACTTTATGTCATTTGGGTTTTATGCAACCCAAATGACATACAATAAAGTTTGTGGTGCTTACATGTCAAAAGAAGAAAAAAAAAGTTCAAAAAACGTGAATACGTTTTGCACGCCGGCCCTGTAACCGCTTTTCCTCTCTTGCTGCGAGCCATCTGAACTCCACCAGTGCTTGGCTCCCAGATAGCAACGGTAACTGGGACACAGCAGCATCCGCGGTGTCAGGCCCCTGGGGGACGGCTCCGCAGCAGATGGATCTCAGCATGGTGCTAAAGTTATATCCTCCTTCCCTTACCCAGAAAACCTTCCTGGAGCTCTGCAGCAACTGGTTTGTGTGGGTGAATTTTAATGTGTGCATGTATGTGTGTGTGCGTGTGTGTGTGGAAGGGCTTGAGAAGATTCTCACCTTCAGTGAAAAGCATCGACCAAAGACGTCATGGGATGACACAACAGATGGCACACACCTAATTGTGCAGTTACATAGTAAACACTTTTCGTTAAGACGTTAAAATGGGAATACACTTATGTTCCCCCTTTTTTCTTTTTTTATGTTTTGCCTCCCCATCATCACTTTCTAATACATCATAGCAGGCGACCGCATTCTTGTAAAAAGTCAAAACTTTAACTTCAACCGCAAATAAACTGACTCCACTGAGAAGAAGAAGATGATGATGATGATGATGCAGGGCTGTGCAGATTTAATTTTAAAGAGACATTTATTTGATGACATGAACGTTTACGGTCTTGTAAACCTAACAGGATGGCATGCAGGCCGACAAAGCCACTGGCCTCTTACATTATTAACAAAAGCAACTGTCATTAAATAGTTATTAAATTATTATTATTGATTAGAAATTGAAACATCGCTACTTTACGGCTCTTCAGCTGCAGAATGCATTACCAACAGTGGATCACATAAAGATTAGTCAAAGCAAGGCGTCAGGATAAAAACACATTTTTGTTTTCACTGAAGAACAATTAGTGAAGGCAGGATCACACTAATCTGTGAGAAAGAGGAAGAAAAGTCAAACTTGGTCATGTCTTATTATTATTACGATTCAGTTTCTTGGAAGTTCATAAGTAAATGGGCTGAGTGAAAGCCTGCTCAATATCTTTAAGCACACATTGTCAAGGAATTCGCAAACACTGCAGCATCATTTTTTCCCCCAACTTATTTCTGACACCTGAAGATGAATCATAACTGATTTTATGCTGTTTAAAATTTTCTACACCACAGCAGCAATATGACTGAACTTGTGTGCGTTAGTTTCACCATCCATACTGCCTTCTCTCATTTGGGTTCCGTTACAACCGCTGACTTTCAATTGAGATTTTTACGTGAGACTCACACAGAGAAGCACATCTTTATGAAGAGGAGGAAAGATGAAATATGATTTTCATTTTTTTTTTCATTTTTTTTTTAAAGAATGAAAATCCCAGAAGTGTAGCGTGTTTTTTTACATTCAGCTTTTATCTGAAACGTCATTTTGCTGGTGGATGGTGAACCTGCTCTTGGCGCCGAACAAATTTCTTTAATCCCACTCCCGCTGAATTTCTAACCACGACCTCGCGCTCCTGCTGTTTGTCTCTGTCACTCCCGCAATATTTGTGACCAGTCCCGCCCGCCGGCCCACAACCTTAGCTGATGAACTGTACAATTCAATAAATGGAAATGAATGTTTTACTGCAGCTCAAACAGGAGCAGAATATCTAAAATACATAGCAAATATCTAATAATCACTTTCATGTAAACTGAGGCCAACAAACCAAAAATAACACACAGTAATATATATATATAATACATATATAAATAAGATAATATATAAAACAATGTACCAAAAAAAAGAAAAAATCCCAGAGAATTGTTTGGAAAAAATTGGCTGAAATTCATAATTGCTAAACATTAATACAAAACAATGCCTCAGAATATACAAATAAAAAATAAAATGGAGTTCAGTGAAACTGGAACTGACGTCTCACTTTGGATTGCTGGGAATATTCCTCACTCAGTGTTTGGGACTGAATTGGCAGTCCGGCGGTGAACTCATGTTATTTTTTTCAGTCATTGGACTTTGAACAATCTCATCCTAGTGGAAAAATGTTTTATCAAAAACTTTTTTTTTAAAAATTGCAGTGATTCCATTCAAATAATTTATTTATTTTACCTTGTCAATGGAAACGCAGCTACTATCACCTGAGTTAGAGGCAGTCGTCACATGTGCAAAGTGGCTTTGAGTCGTACGTATGCTCGCAGAAACGTGCGCTCTAGCTGCTGAACGTCATACTAAAGATGGCAAACCTGTTGGGGTGCGATGGATATGTTACAAATCGGGTTTTCAGGTTTCTCCGAGTGCAGTCTGTGCTTGAGTAAACCCTGCTTGTGCTACAATGAGCGGAAACAGAAATCATTCTGACAGATTTAAGTATTGCACCATTAAGGGGAACACTGGCACGTGGCTAAGAAGCCAGGTTAGAGGGTAAGGAGAGAAGCACTTGCTGGTGAGCACCTATTGGACAACTTGGTCTAAAAGTAAACTTTAACAAACAGGAATCCACAGTTTTATAGAGGAGTCGAGTTGTGGACATGTTGATTTTGTTACAAACTAGCACTCTGGACATGGGGTGGCATTTTCCTGGTCAGAAAGAAGCTGGGAAGTCGAGCAGCAGGATGAAGTTGGATTTGCCTGCACACAGTTGGATCAGCTGTATTCTCCTATACTAATCCTAGAGGGGCGACTGAACTCTCATATTTGGGAAAAGATCAGAAGAAGAGGTTCAGAACTCAAGAAAAGGTTCGCTTAGGCTGAAAACCCAGCTGTTTAGAGCTGCATTTGATTTGTGTTGATGATGCCATTTGACAAAATGTAATGTTCACTGCTTGTTTTGTTAGTGACTGTATATTGTGAAGCAGTTTGAACTGCCTTGTTACCGAAATGTGCTATGCAAAATAAATTAACTCAACTTCTTGGAATATAATGAAAGGCGAATGTAATAAAACAGGAACATCTGGTTGTAAAATGAAGGGATGAACTGGGGTCTTGAGAACTGACACGGCCCTTTTGTTAGGCGGCTAATGTTAAAGTCCAATGCAGACATGAAAACAGACAGGATCCAGCCTCCGCTATAAAAGCCTGAGGCACATCCATCAGATGTGTGACAAAGGTTTTCACATAGGTTGTTGAGAGGGTCACAGATATGAAGGTTCAGTTCCAGAGATCTGCACACGGCAGCTTGTTAACATTTATGAATCATTTGAACCTCCTGCACTTTTAAGCCTTCCTGAACAAGCCGGGCATTTTGCTCTTTGAACAGTTAACACAAAAGACACAGTCTTAGTAGTACCTCCTAATAAAATCAAACATGGATAACCAACATTTTTGTTTTATATATAGAGAAATCCCTACTTATTCTTATTAAACATTAAATTCAATTTTAGATTTTTACCTTTTTGTCTTTCTTTTGATTTTATTGTTTTGTTTGTATTTCTTTCAAATTCATGCAAAACATTGTTTCTGAAAATGTGTTACATAAATAAAATTACCTTACCTAGTAATAGTTACTATAGATGTAAATCCTTAATACTAAGATAAGTGATGTTCTGAATCCAGTTGCATCTTAGATTTTGCATTTCACTAACTTAGTATGCAGAATTGCTTTAAGTTGTGTTACTTATATGTTTTATGAAAGTATGAGGAAACGGATGTAACTACTGTATACCTTGATTGATATGATTACCTTTTATAGACTACTAGTATTTTTCTTTAGAACTTGCATACCTAATTATGCCTGAAATTTTTACATCTAGAATCCGTCATGTTCTTACTAAAGCCTTTAACATTTGCTTTCAGTCACATTTTCTGGAAAACAAGACTAAATCTGCCCTCTGCCCATCAGTGAATCCTATCCCCACTCGTCTTTCCAGCAATGCCACTAAGATGACTTTCTGCAATGAGTTTTGGAGCACTAACGTTAGTACAACCGACAGCGAGAATCTGAAACGTGTGATTAGAATCGCTGAGAGTCACTGGGGTCTCAATCCCTTCCTTGGAGGACGTTTTTATGAAGAGATGCCAGAAGAAAGGCCCTCTCCATTGTCAGAGGCGCCCCTCGCCCCATCTCCCCCCATGTGGCGTTTAATTTCCTGCCTTCTGGGGAAAAGATATCACTCTGCTGAATCAATAGCAAAGCAAAATGTGCAGCATCATCAGTAACATGCACTCAGTTCATTTGCAAAAAAGGAAATAACTTTTTGTTAAACTGTAAGTGTATATTACCATTATTGACCAATTTAATTTAGTTTCTTTCTTTTATGACTTCATAAAATCAATCTTTTTTATCTCTTATTTTGAAAATCTATGAGTTCATTAGTCTTTCTGTTAGGGCTGGACGACGACCGACTCATGACCAACATCAATGGATAATATGTCTGAGAATATTAACTAATTTTACTGAACTCTGATACAAACTGCACTGCATTCTGGGGGATGTAGGCAGAGGAAAGACTTTATCCATTCAAACTTTCACAGCCATATAAACAAAGATGGTGGCATCAACAAACTCACTCACTCTTTGGTTACCTAGCAACAACCTTTTGAGTAACTCGTGCAGCAGCAGTTTCAGGTTTCACTGTGCCTCATAACATCTTTAAAATGAAAAAGAAACTGCATGGAGTGAAAACTGTGGACAAATTAATGCATTTAACAAGCATTTATCGATAATTATCAATATTGATAAATGCTTTGATCGTGATACATTTTTCAGCCATATTGTTCAGTCCTCCTTTGTTCATCTTGAAGAATGGAGTGTCAATAATTATTGTTTGTTATTTTATTTGTTAGTGATGGCCATTGACAAAAACAAAAAATATGAAATAAATCTTGGAAACTACCATCACCGTACTTTGTATTGTTTATCTGAGCAAATGTAAATCATGTTAATGGAGATTTAAGGTGCCCTGCTTAAATGATAGTTATAAAATTAGATAAAAATGAAGACCTTTGTTGTGCTTGAATTTGACATGTATTTCCTGTTGAAATTCCTTCCCAGAGATTGCTACTTAGAGCAATGCACTACGGCTCATTTGTGAAATTTCTCACCAGACACTTTAGCTAATAGTGACAACTCCTCATGCGTGACAATGACAATTTGCGAGGTTTCCGTATTGGGCAGGTAGTATTTGCAGCTCTGGAGGAGAAAAGCTTTAATTTCATGCTCTGTTATCAATCACTTCCATTACCACACGTTGCTTGCATTTGACAGCAGAGACTAATAAAGGAAAAGCTAAAACCAAGGAGGGTGTTTTTGATGAAGGACACCGGATAGGTCTATCTATATTTTTAAACTCTGTCCTCCTGCTCTTTTGGGAGAATAAAAAGCTGTGAATTTTTATATTGATAACCCCTCCACCATATAATTTCAAGTCTCTCCCTGCGCTTTTATGCCTTTCCCCAAACGACTCAGTGCTCTTTCTCGCAGCTTCCTCTCCTGTCTGACTTGCCAGGTCTATAAATACAATGAAAAATCTGGCAGCGAGCGTGAGTAGGGATTTTTTTTTTGCATCATAGCTCTACTTTGCAAAGACTTCAGCGTGACACAGCGAGTACGCAAAAAAAAAATGATTGGATGCATATTCGCACTGCTGTTCGCTTACACGAGTGCTAACGAGGTTGTGTCTCATGAATTTTACCGAAGTGGTGTCTTGAAAATGTCAACGTGGGAGGCGGTGGTGGGGGATGGGGGGGGGGTGAGGCAACCGGATGGCTTCTAAGCAAAACCTGTTGGAGGAGAGGAGGATTTTAGCGCCCAGATCATAAAATGATATTGTAGTTCCATTGCCCTGGTTATGGGATCCAATTTGGGGCATCAGTCAACCTTAAATTTGTACCTGTCCGCAGTGGCGGGGGAAGCCTTGTAAAGCTGTAACAGAATGAGCGATCGGCTCATCTGTTAGTAATGGGACTGAGCTCTCCGGCCAGCTCTCATAATTTGATCCGGAACAAGCTTTGACAGAAACAGAGCACCAGATTAAGATGTATTCCTATCACACCACCCCCTGCTCGCTTCCCTTAGCAGCCCGCAGCTCTAGCCCCTCTGACTTTTCTCTTCCCCCACCCCACGCCTACCCTGCTGGCCACTTTTATTTGCTGTGAAATTTCACATTAACCTCCCATAACCTGTAGAATGAAGGCAAGACCAAAGCAACTTTCCAATCTGCAAGCACTTTTCCCTGAAAGATAACCGTTTTGCCTTGTCACCTCCCCTTTCTCCCCCTCCGCCTCACCCCCCGCCCCCACCCTCTTTCCCCATTTCAAGAGATAAACTCTAGCAGTGAAAAGAGTAACAATTTGCAGTAGGAGCTCCTGCGCCTCAAAGACCTTATGATCCCATTCTGCAGTATCAGGCACTTAGAAGATGAGGTAAGCTAGTTTCTTCGGGCTTCCTCTCCAGTTATCGTCCTCCCGCAGGTGGACAAACACAGACAAGGGGTCGTCAGGGGGCGATCACGGGGAGGGGGGAGAACACAGCATGCGCCGTGTTTCAATAAAGGTTTGGATTTAACTGCTATTTTTCGTCAAAATCAGAAATCAAATCTTGGGCAAAGGGACCGTGGCCACAGAGGCGAGATTAGGTGTAATTGAATAGGAATCCTCCTGATAGAGGAGAACTGGAGGTTGAAAGGCGGCGTTGGTGCTTTCAGATGAATTTTGGATTTGGGTAAGAAAACAAAGACCTGCATTCCTCCTTGTTTGTTTTGCCGGGGATTCCGTAATCTCACCAGCTTGCCTGCGTTTATTTGTTTTTCCCCCTGCATCGTTCCCCCTTGTGCCGATGTCGTACTCATGAGTGTCCCAAGGACGGCGGATGGCAGGCCCAGAGTTACCGTAATATACAGCCTACTTAAGACCCCTTTGTATCCAAGTTAAGAATGTCACTCGCACAAGTGAAGGGCAGAGGGAGAGAAATACAGGCTAGCAGGTGGCGAATGGGGATTACAGGCTTTTCTGGAAGATGCTATTGGGGCTGTAATTATCATGAATTGGTTTTGCTGCAGACAAGGCGTATTGAAAAAGACAGTGGGTTGGGAAAATGTGTGGGTTTTTTGCCTTGGTGATGGAGTATGGATCTCTGTAGTCGACACACACCTCTCTGCTCAATGATTCCTGTTCTGTTTAATGCCTATTAGAACCAAACGCATGTGTTTGACCTTAATTCTGGAGTTTTGCACTCCCAATTTACCAATAGGGGGAAAAAAGACAAAAAAAAGACAAAGAAAAACTGCAAAGCAAAACTACAAAGTTAGAAGGAATATTTTTATGTCTCCTGCACATGTGAAAAGCGGATAGCGGACTAGTCAAAACATAAAACACGGCAACAAACATCTGACCAATCACACAACACTTTGCGCACGGCTCTGTCGAAATGTTCGGCTAGTGGATGCTTCTCTGTGAACAAAATGACAATTTTCGACACATGACTACGTCAAAGAAAGCTGATTTCAGCAATTCTGATGGATTTTACACCTTTAGTCTCTGCGGTAGCCAAACAACTATTGTGCTCTAACCAAAATAACATATTCAAACTTTTGTAGATATGGCAGCTTCACTGACCGCTTCAAATTCCTCACAAACACTAGAAGCTCAATCTTTAGACTACTTCCACACTTAATGGCGTTCTTTCTTCTAATAATGCCCATCATTGGTAAAAGGGATAACCAGCATCTGTGTTTTTTGTTTGTTTTTTTTCCACATGCAAAATACCTTAAAAAAAAAAGTATTTGATTTCATTTTTAAGACTAAACAACGGTAGAAAAGCTCTTCCCTGGTGTATTGGTCAGATTTCTGGCTCCCTGTTTTTGATATCCACCAAATGGGGCGGGTGAATTTCTGAATGACTGAAGCATTTATGGCTGAAGCTGCACACCAAGTTGATGAGATGAAAATGGATCGGTTTGTATTGAATTTGACACAAATTCATATTTTTAAAGAATGTATTTAAAATACATTTACAGATTACTTCACAGCCCCAAGTTAGACTATACCAAAGTGATACTGCAGTCAGAAAAAGTAACTTAAAGCCTACAACATAATCTTAAATATCCAAAGTACCTGAAACGGTAAATGTCCAGAAAACAAAATCATATATTCAACTACAATGTCTAGTGCTTAGATTTCAAAACTCCTCAGGGACAAATGCAGCACAGCCAGGCTTCCTGAAGCTAGCTGAACTCATGATGTCATTATACTAATTTGATAACAGTCAAACATAGCATAATGGTAGCATTATCCTCGGTAGTCAATCTGGGATTCCTATTTTTGTCTGTGTGCTTGGTCAAATTGAGAGTTTACTTCTTCACATTGAAAATCCTTGTCGCCTGTAAATATGATAAAAACAAGATCAAATTGAGATCAATTTATCGACTTAATTGAATGTCTCTAAAATGTTCTGTTAAATGACGTATAAACAGATTTTTCTCTTTTAAGTTTGAATCCTTCTCAAGAGTGTAGAACAGATTTGTTTTGTCGCCGAACCCCAAGAGGACATCTCTCTCTATCTTCTTTTTTTTAACCATCTTTATCTGGGATCAGGTTGTTAGAGCAACAGCTCCAGCAGATATTTCCAGACTTCTTGGTCCTTAGCGGCCTCTCTCGGCGTTTCCAGAGGGACCCCAGGCCAGACAGGGCTGCAATGTGGATGACTGACAGCTTTGACTAGGCTCTCTTATTACCAAGACAGACTGGTGCAGTGTCTGTGACACTGCGGCGGCTGTCCTGGTCTGCCTTTCTCCATTTGTGTCCTGTTCAGTTATACCCCTAGTCATTAAAATGACAATAAGGCACCAAATTCCTTTCAATAGTCCACAACTTGAGACGAACATGTTTGAAATCCATCTATTCCTGGCTGAGGACATTCACCTCAAATATGGGGGTTAATACTTCTGAACAATCTGCTAAAAATCACTCCACTACCAGCTGGAGGCTTGTTTGTTTTTATAAGAATCATGCATCATTAATCTACAATACTGTGCTGAAGTAACGGGTTGCAGTTTGTACTTATGATCAAAGCATTTTTATCTGTTGAAATTACATTCACATTGAGAGAGTAGGACTCTTCAGCTGCCGTTCCGTCTGTCATGTGATCTGCTCTGTGCTGCATTGTTCTTGGACCCTTTCAGCAACCCCAAAGGAGCTGCACACTCAAAACACAAAATAGCACTTCATTTAATCCACAACTATTACTGCAAGTTTTGTCTAAACGAAATAGCAGCATGAGTTATATAAACATAGAGCCGTTAGCAAAACATGCTAAAGACAATCTGGCACTTCAGCAACCATATCTGTGTAAAAACAATGTCAGACAGAGGAAGAATTAAAGGCCGTCTAGTCATATATGTGTTTAGAGTAGTCTTTCTCAAGCTGAGATGTGTGGCTGTGCTCAATGTGATATTTCTATGACGAGGCGGTGAACAACACTGCGCCCCACGCTGACTAACTGCATCTTAACCCTTAAAATAAAATTATTTATGTCGGGCTAGCTACTAACTAAAACTAAACTAACTTTAGTTAGTAGTTAACTTTAGTTAGTTTAGTTTTGGGTAGATTTAGATTTAACTAACTAAATCTACCCAATTTTCAACATTTACAATATCATCAGTAGCCTACAGGCTACTTGTTAACAAGCTTGAGGTGCTGTATTGTTATTAGCAAGTCATCTTTTAGCCAACATTAACTGCATACAACAGCATTTGAACACGGTCGGTTAGTTTGGTTGAAAAACTGTGCAAAGTTCTTTGCGTTGTGCTGGTTTGCTGCCATAATTCTAATATCATTACATTTTATTTTCAGCTCCTTAATTCTTACATTGCTGACAGCCTATCTCATAAACTACAAAGCTTGAAAACATATTGGAAAAACAAATAACAGTGAAACTTAGAAATGTCCACAAAGAGAAATAGGAAACATTCCATGAAAGACGTAAACAGGCTGCAGACAATCAATTACTTTAATGACATATCTAGGAGCATTTTTTTTTTTTACGTCTGTCTAAAGTATCGCAAAGCTGGCAGGAATAAAAGCTTTCTTTGACAAACTCAATGCTTTCTTTTGTCGATGTGCTTGTTGAGCCAAAAAATAGTTTTATTTCTGGGACAATTAAAGAACACATCAGTAAAACTAAGAGCAAGAGAAAAAAAGTATTATATTGTTTTTTTACAGCGTGGGAGGACAAGCCTACTGAAGCAACAAGTGCCGGAATCCACACAGAGCCTGCAATAAAGGCAGCTTTTCTAATCAGAAACCAGCACTCTTCATTTTTGCCTTTTCATAAAAAAATATTTTTTTTAATCAGAAACACTTTTAGATGACTTTATTAATTAGCAATCTTCTCTTATTCAACTCCCCCATTCCACCCTTGTCTAATTTTCTGGGCCTGAAAAAGAGCAGAGAACAAAGGGCTGTAGATGAAATGAATTGTTATCCTGCCTGCTAAACCCACAGAAACCTCTCTTGGCCATCAGATTTCCTCTACGCCACTCTGCCTGTTGCCATTGTTCTTCGACACAGTAATATAAATGCCACCGGCAGCGCTGATTATCAGCATACCCCTAGAGTCCCGACTATATTAGAGCTACATTTCATTTTCTAAATGCTAAATTTCTTTGAAAAAAAATAAAATAAGAAAGGCCATTAAAGGTCTTTTCTGGGGGGGAAACCACCCTTCCTTAACCCCCCAGATAATTCAACAATTGTATAATTATAAGTTTAGAAAGACCAACCAACCATCATCATCACCTTCTTCTCAGAAGCGAATACCTAAGGGAGCTCTCCTTTCCGGCGCTCGCCATGGCCCAGGTCACACACTGCCTGAGCTCCAGTGGGAGACTTAAGGCAAAATTTGCCAGAGTCAGACAATAAGTCAAACACGGAAGATGAACAGGGTTAAATTAGATGAATAGAGGGGAGGGGGGTGGGGGGATGTTTTTTCCAGACAGAGATTAATGACAGAAGCAATAGGCTGTTAAGAGGGATGTCAGTGACAGTCGAAGCAGTCGTCTAACGCCTGGCTCACACTGCAGGATTTTAACATTCTCAGCTGGTTCTCCCAAACCTGAGAGATCCCACACATGAACATAAAACGTCACGGACACAACAGGTTTGGTTGTACAGTGTGCGATGTCCAGCCACACTGCAAATGCAGCTCACCATGCACAGACATATTTCACTCAAACATTCAGATTTCAGTCCTTAAATCTAGCAAGACCTCTGGAGATCAGATGTGAGTTCAGAGTAAATAAACGTGGCCGCCTATGAAGAAGCAATGGCACTCGTTTTTAACAGAGACAAAATGACACGCTAAGATGTATCCGATGTCTACCGGACTTTCTGGTGAACTCTGGCAGTTGTTTTGACATCTGTGTATTTTGGATCTAATAAAAAGCCTTAAAATACCAAAAATTTGATCACATGCAGTATTGAGTCAACATCACTTTCCAGTCCAGGCACCTTTATGCAGCATAACCTTGTAATTTGACATCCATCAGTATTTTACCCTTTGTAACTTCATACATGCATTCATGGAAACAGTGCAGTACACTTCTTTAGTCTTTAATATGACTAAAACTGTAATATGAGGTGGTGTTTGATGAATGTTGCATTTCATATTTTGAGAGGGCAGGTTCTGCTCTATGAAAGAATCTGGGGAATAAAGAGCTTCTTTTCAGCTGAAATAAAAAGCATGTTTGGACACCATATTGCAAAAACACATCGATTTGCTCACCTGCTCCTGAAATGAAGGGGGGATTTAGTAAGTTTGTGTTCTGTTCGTATTTACCAAGTGAAGGACAGTTTCCAAATAAATAACAGATTTTGTAATGTTGTCATTGTTCTAACCTTATGTATGAAGGTCATACATTGGTGTCATGCAAATTCAGTATTAAAATTGCACAGATGAGATGGTGAGCAGAAATCCCACATTTCAAAGGAGTTTACTTTGTTTTTGCAAACAAAGTAAACAACCCAGGTGTGTTTTAAATGAGAGAGTAACATTATAACATGTTGCTAAGTTCAGAAAAGTTGATTTTACATTCTCCCTAATTTAATAAAACCTGTTCAGTCTTAAAAAAGTAGGAGAAACTTTTTCCTACTAGAAAGAAACTAGAAAAGTAGGAGAAAGTTTTGTTTACCAGTCTAACCCCCCAGAGGACTTTTCAAGAGAAGGAAAGCACATATGATAATGTGTGGCATCAAAAAAAGAGGAAGAAGCAAAAGGCTGACATACTTCTTAGGTCTGTAGTCAGGGATGCTCCTGTCAAGGGAGATGCGGTCGCTGAGCTGAGCGTTGTAGCCGTACTCCTCATACTTCCCCTCTGCGTCGTGGCTGTCCTCCCCCAGAGTGGCAGCGGCTCCCCCCTGGCCGAGGCCTCCGGGTCCCTCCACCAGCCCCATTGGCTTCGCCAGACCTTAAGATGAACCAGAAGAACAATCATGAAGACACCGGAGGACAAGTCTCTGTGAAAACACTGAGAAATTAGCAAAAGGGGAGACAGGTGAAGTGAAAGGCCATGAGAACGAGCAGCTGACTGACATTTTGTATCAGTGAAAGGAGACCAGTGTATGGCAGCTCTGAGACCCATCAGGCCATTATTACACTGGCGGGAAAGGAGAAAAAAAAATAACCCAGAGGATACTGCTGTCAGAATAATACACAGTGGCTTTCAGAAAAGGAACAGAGGGATGTTTCAGAAATAAAGAGCAAAAAGGAGAAAAAGTGGTGCTTTCAGATGGTATTTAGAAGTCATTAGAAGTTTCATAAAACTGTCTCATTATTACCTATTTGTATTTTTTTGCTTAACATTTTCTTTGTTCATTTCTGCTTCCTTCCACCTTTCCCAAGATCTCTCCACTCTCTGTTTCCTGCTAGGTTCTCCCTCTAACTTCGGTTTGAGTTTTCTTGGACCCATTTCGGTGTGTTCCCATGGTAACTCAACTTTGTGTAGACTCCCTTTCTCAGAGTTTGTTTTTATTCCACTGTAATCAAGTTTTATCTGGCCTGGATGGAAACCCTTTCCTTACCAACCAGACAATCAGACCTTGGTGTTTTTTGGTATATTATTTCAAAATCCATAAATTATTCACCCATTTCTGAAGCACAAACTAGTTTCTCTTGGTCTATCACCTAAACGCCAAATGAAATAAATTAAAGCTTATGGTTGTGATTAAATGTTAAAAAAATAGGTGAAGGGGAATAGATTCTTTGTTAGAAATTTTATTTAACCAAGATCAGCCAACGTGTTTTCTAAGGCAGCCTATGAACGTTACATTAAACCTTCATGTAGAGTGAGAGTGTGCAGATGTTTCTTTTATATTTTGGCATTAAAATTTAACAAAAGAGAAAGAAACCCAACAGAAGTCAGCTACATGAAAGCTCTTCCCCCCCACTGAGGCCGTACCCACCCTCATCCCTTATTTCGGTTCAGACCCTAAACTCCAGTTTGCTACCAAACCGCGCAGCATCTTGCGTCGGCACCAGGCCTCCGCCGTTGTTTAGCTGTTTAAAATTCAGCGAAATGGCAGGATAATGTCAGATCATTGTCATGCGAGCCGAGTTTCCAGCGCAGCCTCCGCTGAGAGAAGTCGAGTCGCGTCTGTTCTCCGTATCAACAGATGGACACACAGACGAAAAACAAAGACAACAACAACAAAAAAAGAAGAAGAAGTAAACAGCGCACAGCAATGAAGAGCTCATCTCTCAGCTCGGGGGCCCTCTAGGAGCCACGCAGTAATCACCGCGTTTGGATGGCCCCAAATCCTCGGGTGCTGCTGGAGATTTGTAATTGGAGCTGAATGGTTGCAAACCGGCTTCTCCCGTGAGAGGGATCAAGCGTGCCCCGGCGCCGGCCAACGGGTGGCATTTTGACAAGTAAGGATGGGGTTCACGTCGCAGACCAGCCATCTGGCATAGCGTCACACAATAATTCAGATAGTCTGAGGCGTGATCGCATGGGGTGGTGGTGGTGGGGGTGGGGGGGGGGGGGGCTATAGAGGCTCCGTGTGAGTCTTGGAAGCCGGACAGTCCCCACCAGCTGTGTCGCCTACTTCAAGCCTCTCCTCCGCCGTCGGCTGTCTGATTGAGGGAAATTCCATAACAGCATAAGACCTGCCTGTCTGATCCACTTCAACATGGACTGGAGGGCAGAAAGGTGCAGGGGGCTTTAAGATTCACAAGCATTCTTATATTGTCAGAGTATACCTGACATGTAATCAGTGCTGCGAGAGTCAGCGAGAGTGTTGTTTTTTTTCTTTTCTTTCATTCTTGCACGGTTCCATATTGATGTAGCTGCTGATAAAACGCTGCTTTTATGAAGCTTGGTCGGTTTGTTGAGGGAGTGAAATTGTTCTGACTGGCTTTGATTTTTCTTTTATGTTTCTACCTTTTAATGTTGGTTGAAATTGTTTGATAAAAAAAAGAAAAAAAAACCCACTTTAAACACAGAAATTCAGATTCCTCACTTACTTTGCAAAATTTCTCGCCAAAGCTTGCGAACATGAATGGAAGCTCTTAATGCACATCTTGAGAGGCAGAATTTGGATAGAGTTCGCCTGCGGGGAAAGTACTGCACCAACAACAACAGCAACGCTTAAGATTAAGAGCTCCTCTCCTTCCATGACTACATGAGTTAAAAATGCATGCACCCATAATGCTTTGAGGCACAAAACATCAAGCAAGTCAGCTGCTACGCTCCAAAAATGGAAAACAGAATGAAGGGGCCCCCACAAACATTATTTTACTGTTAGAAGCACTATGCATCAGAGAAAATAAGTGCTCTGCTTAGCATGCCAACAATTTTCTCTTAAAATGTATTGACATGAAATTCACATCACACCAGCTGCAGCTAAAGAATATTTTTTTTAATATTTGTTTAAACTCACTATATGTTGTATGTTGTATGAGACAGATAATTTGAAAAAAGGAGAAATAAACAAAATCAAGCTCCTCTGCCTTTTTCCGAGTCAAACAGCCAATCAGAGTCAAGAGGCAGGTCTTAGCGCTCTGAATCATCCTCCATGCTCATCCAGCTAGCAAAGCCTGTTGTGAATGCTTGAACTAGTTAGCATAACTGCTGATTACAAGCAGTTTTCCTGTAACAGTAATTTGTTTCTCTGCCATTAGCACATTTAGCAGCGACTACATGTGATTGATTGACAGCACTAAGACCCTCCTCCTGGCTCTGATTGGTTGTTTTTGGTCGGGAGTGGTGCATTTTGTCAGATGACAATAGCAGCTCAGGAAGGAGGAGATGGAGAGTCTTTTCACAAATTATTGGTCTCATAGCAAATTGTCACAGCATGGTGACGTTTTAACAAATATGTAAAAAAAAAAATCTACTTTTTCTATAAAAGTTACATAACTTAGCTTTGATCCACGCATACACAAAGACAACAAAAAAAATGAGCCCATAAATGAAGTTGTGTGTAACAAAGTAAAATAAAGGTATTGAACACATTTTCTAGTTTCTGCTCTAAATCTCAACTTGAGTCTCGGTTTGTTGACAACTTGAAACAACTCATTAGCCACTGACTCTTTTTTTAATGAACAGAGGAGCAACATGGAGTTGATCATTCTGCTGCTTCTCCAGACTGTCTTTAGCGGCCTGTAGGTTTCTAATAGCTTAACAGATAACGCTGGCTTTAGTCGTCTGGGGTGTTCACTGTTTCACGGCTACAGAGCCAGGAGTCGTACTAACAGGCTTAAATCCCTCTCAGAAATCGGAGTGTCACTGTTCAGGATGTTTTGCCAGGTTTCTAGTTCTCGTCTCTGGACCACGGCCAGCATCTGGGCTTATGGGAAGCCTTCGTCTTTTTTTCTGTTCGTCTGCCGCATACACAAAATAACTCTTTAACTAAAGGCTCGCAAATGGCTCCTTCCCAGAGTTTCTTGAAATGTTACAGCAAAAGCTCACCGCTTTAAATCTCACACGTAATCATTCAGGTGAGGGAGGGGATGAGCGTCTGTCTGGAGAGCTGCTGTGAAAGTCGGACACTTTGATAAATAGGACTTGTGTAAATGGTGATGCAAATTATTATCCCTTTGTTTAGGTTTTGAATGTGTCACGACATCTTACGTATGGACAAATGAGTCACAAGCATTTGCTAATGTTTGGTTTTGTTAGCATAGCTGCTGATTCCAGTCATTCTGAACTTCCTTCCATTCATCTTGGCGGCTCTTTCATTTCATTGACTAGGTCATTTTAGAATCATGGTCCAAGTTTTCTTCTCTTGTGTAACAATACCATCTTTGTTTCATCTTCATACTGTCATCAATAATGTCTATAAAAATGTTTCCATTCATTTCATTTTTCATTTTTCATTTTCTTTCATGCCACCAAACTTCACGGTTGGTATGATAATCTGTAGTATCAGCTACAGATTAGCTGCAGCTAATATAGCTACAGCTAGCAGAACTTGTGAATGTGTACGAATTCACAATACAGCTTCACCTAAACAGTTTCAGCTAATATAGCTGTAGCTTCAGCTAATTCAGTATTTAGCTAAAACAGCTACTTAAAACATGGTGTTTTAAGAAGAAAGCACCATATTTTCTACTCAAACCATGGTGTGTGAAAATACTTGTGTACTTTATGGTCAATGCATTTTTTCCTTCAGCAGTGGAATTTTGTGCATCGAACACTCATAGGGGAGCATGTATTCACAGCTCAGTCATTTTGAGGTTATGTTCTGTTTTAGGACTGTGGTCTTGTTGCTGATTGGATGTTCAGGTGATCACCAAACATTTAGAAATACATCTGTAGCTGACACTGTCAGTGTTTTGCATCAATAGGCTTTATTATACATAAATTAATGTATTGACTGCTGTGTTCTGATGTCTTTGAACGTGTGAAACACTGTGTAAAACATAAAGAAGACACTCTGACTCCATTCAGATGGATGAAAACGCTAATAAAAATTTCAAGTATTCACATATTTCCAATAAGGCTTTTTTTCACATTCAGTGTTTCCAGTACTATTAACACACCGTACATCCTGACTCTTTTATCATTGCACTGTGAAGAAATTACAAGCTAACATCTGTTTGATGCTCCGTTCCCATCTAAAGAATCAGCTGGGTGCAGATACTTTGTAAGCTGGGCACCAATTTAAATCTCATTGTGTCCGTGTTCGCATCTGTCTCACTCGCAATCCATTATATGACTGAGTAAACCTCCACACGCTTTGACTTGAAGAGGAAACTTCCAGAAAGCGTTTGATTTGCCTACATGAAAAACAAGTCTCGTTTTCAAAGATGACCCATTTTTTTAGTGAAATATTTAAGAGGAAGAGTGGTTTTTATGTATGTCCAAAGTGATGCAGCTGAGTGCTAAATATTGATGCTGAGGGGACAACAGGGGGATCCTCGTGATCTTTTGAAGAGGAGGAGGGAGGAGAAAAAAACTATCTTGTTGATTTAAAAGGATTGAAAAACCAAAACAAACCTATGAAATATTAAGAGCCCACAGAAGGGCTTCAGGAAGTCGAGCTTTTGCACTTATAACAGGCACATCAAGGGGACAGCAAGCGTTATTTGAAAGCAGAAAGTAGACATCTAAGTTTTCAACATACAAAGCCCAAGACAAAAGTATGACAAGGAAGGTTCACGCATCTGAATCTCATTTATAATAAATTTGCTTCTTTTTAAAAGATAAATTTAATTTTTCTCAAATGCAGAACACAAAGCTACAATTCAACATTTATTTCAATCAGTATCTTTTGTAGCATCATGTGTGTGATAGGTTCACTGAAATATTTGAGCAAAATGATCTACATTGCTTGGTTTGGCATGAAGTTTAACATATGTGACATCTCCATGTTGCATCACATTACAACTACAAGTATTCTGTTTGGATTTTGTGAGGCAGAGCAGCACAAAGGAGTTAAAAATTGGGAAGTAGAGTAAGTAGGGTTGTTTATTTAAGGCACACATGGTTCATAAATACAAATATATTAAAAACATACATTGTTTAGTTTATTATTATCCCTAATAATAATAATAATAATAATAATAATAATAGTAATAATAATAATAATAATAATAATAATAATAATAATAATAATAATAATAATAATAATAATAATAATAATAATAATAAAACAATTCTAATTGAACTAATTTTGAATATGTATTTACAGCCGTAACACAAGTTGTTAAAAATTGTTGTTTTTCAGTTAGAATCCGAAAATACAAATTATTTACTTTACTCGATTAGAGTGGTATTTGGATTCCTCGCTGAAAGTCTATTGGCATTGATATGAGCACATCCCCCTCTGCTACTGAATCTTACTATTACCTGTATGCAATCGTAGCATGTCTCCCAGCAAGTAGCATGCATAACAGAAAGACTTGCTCCATCAATAACAAGCCTTATTCTCTGAGGCCACCTGCTGATTGTCAGGTGAGTCGCTGAATTCATTAACTTTATTCCCCCGCCCCACTCCAAGTCTAGGCAAAACTGATTTTAATCTGTTTTTGAAGCTATGTTATCAACCGGCTGCTCATCTGCATATCTTTATTGGAATACATTTCATGTCATCGGGAATCACGGCGCCGTCCGTCGCACGCTTCACAATATATACACACACGGAGATGTGTATCATCCAGATCTACTCTAAGCCCAACGCGTTTGTCAGCGTGGAAGACAGTGAATGTGACATTTACCCCCCTCTCTCATCATGATTTTTTTTTTTTTGCTCCAGCGGGTTTGGCATATAAACAGCCTTAGTGTCTTTGTCATAATTGTGCGTCATAGATAAGACGTATATCTGGTGCTGCAGCTGAGCCTCTGTGGCCTCCATCCCCGTCAGCACCTACGCGCTGGGAGACGAATGGCAGTGACATGCGTGGCTGATGACAGAAGCCTCAGTGTGACCGTGAGCTTTGGGACAACAGCCTATATCAAAAAAAAAAAAAAAAAAAAAAAAGAAAGAAAAACGACGCACCTGCCCCAGGTCCCACGGGAAACCCAACACCAACTGCTGGATTGATGGAGCTTTAATACAAAGCGTTTCTATGTGAGCGAGTGACTGGAGAAAGTGGTGGACAGTGGAAAGGAAGGTCAGGGATTTGTATTCTCCTGCCGAAACAAGACGACCATAGATAATTTTTTTTATTAAACTGAACGAATCGATACTGCATGCTGGGAGAGTTGGCGATAAACAGCCAGGTTTACATAATACGAGCTCATATTATGTAGATCCTCTCTGAACTAGACTAACACTACCTCCAGGCAATCAGTCACTGCAGCATCCGGCCATCCTCCAATTATGCTACTTCCATCTGCACCTGTATTACTCTTTAAAATCCATTTCCCTTGACAGAGAGACAGAATGAAAAATGAAAAAAAAAACTCTACACTTTGTTTGATCAACCAGCCAATTCATAATTTGGAAGTAAGTTTCCATCCCTACTAGCCTGGCCATCGTCTTCCTGTGCAACTTTGCGAGAAAAATGTTTTTGCTTACAGCAGAGTCTGTGATTTCTTCCCTTCACTTGTATTCTCTCCGTTAGATTTGCTACTTGGCCAATCAACAAACAGAAGGTGAAGTTATGAACAACGACATCGAGTTTCTGTTTTAGAATTGTAGTCTGCCTGTAGCGTTAGCAGTAGCAGTGGAGGAAGTGAAAGAAGCCTTTCGGTCCATGTTTCCCACGCTTTCCAATACTGAATTAATATCAACGGCCATCTTGTCCAGCTCGGTGCCCCTCTATTTGCAGTGGAGGAAGGTTGTTTACAGCGAAGGTAATTTGCGACAAGCTTAATAGCAACAAATCGGTGCATTGCATACGTCACGGTAAAACATTAGCAACTCGATAAGTTTTAGAACTTCAACAGAGTCCACATTTCAATAGCCAAGAACCCGGTAAATAATATAGAATGACTGGCTGGTTTTACCAGGCTACATCCCTACAGCTAAGTGCAAGTAAACTGTATTGTCAATAAGGAATTCAAGGAATCGGTTGTGAGTCATACACCATCGATAAAACAGCTTTTCTACACCGAGGTTCCTCCATGAACCATCCCTGACCCAAATATGCTACTGCTACCACAATAAAGAAGAGATTCACACTGATCGAGCATCACGCAAAGGGCACCAATCGCCCACAGGGGACACCAAAAAAGGCCAAGAATGTGTTAAACATGTTTAGTGGATATAACACAAAAGTGGCATATAATTCCCTTCGAAAAGGCAGGAACAGCTGGGGGCGGACAAGTGAAAAGAAGAGACAGCAGGATGATGCTCATGTGTCACTTGTACTCTCTCTCCCTCCCCCTCCTGTCCGTATCTCATCCTACTCTCCGCTCTTTATGCACAATTTGAGAGCGGCAATGAGTGACGGTCTGTCGAGATCAAGAGAGACAAAAGTAGAAAGAACCTCCAGAATTATTTTACCCATTTAGACAAAAAAATTAAAAAAATAGAAGTTATTCACTACTAAAGCAACACTGAACTTCCTTGAACAAACCAAGAATACATGAGGAATGAGAAATACAAAAGCAACAAAATCATGAGAAAATAATCTAACATTTAGCCTGTTAACATTTGTCCTGTACAAAAGTGACTTATGTTGTTAATGTGAAGATGTTCTGATGACTTTCAGGATTTCTGGCATTTGTGCGTAAGGCACCGAAATGGCTAGCACCGGCCCTGTTAAAGAACCAGAATCTCACAAAAGACAGTATAGATTACTAGTAAAAATTAAAGGCTGTAGCAATTCCTGCTGTTGTTGATTTTTATTGTTGTGGTGCTGTAGTAATACAAAAAAAAACATTTTTAATGTTCCAAAAACAGTAAAGAATAGTTGGACCACTGCATAATACTAACCATCTATCGAATTTTTACCAAACTGCAAAAACAAATTGCTTATGAACCCATCTCCTCTTCCCTCTTCACTATTTCTGTCAACATTCACCATTTTTTTTCTTGTTTGAGTTGATAAAAGTGAATGTCGGTTCCTACATACCTGACTGTGATAATAAACATCATACCAACAACTGCTGGAGAGAAATATTTTCGAGGGAAAATGGAAAAGGAAAAAGCACATTCAGTGTACCATCATCAGACTTAATCCACTCGAGTTGAAAGGGAACACAGCGAAATGGACATCGCCGCCTCGAGAATAATTGCTTTCGGCATCATTCCACACATATGCGTGCAGGTTCGTTTAGGACCTTTGCTCTCATGAGACCCCCAGAAGGTGAGCGAAAGAGAAGCGGCATTTACAGATCTTAATGCAAACGCTGCTTCCTATTAAGCTTGTTAACAAGACCCACTTCGTCTGATTATTCCGAGGCTGATGGCGTCTACAGCAGAGCAGTGCAGCTGATAACCCTCTTGTTGCTCATTTTTGTGCAGATAAGGCTTCGCTGTTTACTCGTTGGGAGACTGGTGACCGTCTACCAGACAAACCGTAAAAGAGGAATCTCTTCGACTTGTTTATTGTCCTCCAAATCTAATTGGTCCCTGCTGCTGCTGCTCTGATGGCATGTCATTGGTAGGCCATAAACAACGAAGGAAACGGGCAATTACCTCGTATTGCTGGTGGACATGGTAATAGTTATTTGCACACTAAGTCCCCCTCTTAGTGTAGTTATTCCCTTCAGCAGGAGAATACAATTTGTGGTCTCTGCACAAGTTAGGGAGGGGGGAGGAGGCTGTTGACCTGCACTATGAGGACGTGATTAAGTATGCCATTAAAGAGTTCAAAACAAATCATGGAGAAAGGCGACAGCCAGCAAATGTTTCCACGCACCCTTGGCTCTGTTCGAGATAAATTGCGACCGAATTGCAGTTCTCCTATCGAGACCTACATTTCACAGAGAGACTGTTTGCAGACGGTAAATCTGAATTTGTCGGAGTCACGCTGAACGTCTTAATTTGTTTGAAGAATAAAGTTCAGCAGTTTGTTATGTTAAAAATCGGTTTGAAATTGAGCCTAACGGCTTGAAACGGAGTGAAATGATTCAGAGTAAATCAAATTCATCAAATGTATATCAAATATCTTGAAGGCTTTATTGGAGCCACTTCAGCATCAGAAATGCTTTCATTCTGCTGCGTACGAACGCAAATATTCGAGCGACAACGGCAAGAGTGACAATTGTGGAAGCTGTTCTTTTGTTTCTGCTCCTTTGTAATCTTCATTTTTGAGGCACAAACAACTTTGGACTTTACTGTGTCACATGTGGGATCTGGAACCTGAAAATAATTAAAGCTGACTTTTTGGACTGGACGAGAATGGACGAAAATGAAAGTTTTACATAAATTTCTATAATATCATAAGAAGATACGGAAACAGATTTAATTGTTTTAAAAAAAGATAGGTTTATTTCTTTCCTCTAAGCCATGTGTGTCAAAGTCAGGGTCTGTGGGCCAAATCTGGCCCGCCATAGCTTTTTATGTGGTCCTCTAAATTCTAGACTAAACATTAAATCTGCTTGAATATTATGCTATCAGTCAAATCCATGCAGTTTTCATCTGTTTACTGCCAGATTTTTCTAAAAAATGTTATCGAAAACTTTCTTGATTGCACTAATCAGCTGCTGCCTCTGCCTTAATTGATGTCAGATTATAGTCCTCAATCTACACAGCAAGTAATAAAAAGTCGCATTTACTGTCATAAATAGATATCACAAATATTTTTGAATAAGTACCACAAACACTTTGATTTTTATTGAAAATAAATCACAAAAATAATCCCAAAATCCTGGAGGGACTGAAAAGATGTTAAATAATATTATTTAATTTTAAGAATCCATTGATATTTTAACAATTTGTGATCAGGTTTTTATCAGAATATTCTGGCACAACTGTCCTTTTAAGAGCATTCATGATTTTGATTTGGCCCAAAACCAAAATGAGTTTGACACCGCTGTTGTAAGCCAACTGGGGGTTTTACCTCAGTGTTTACTTGCATTATCTACAAACATCTGAGTGAATTCAATGTTGAGTCTGAGAGCCTAACGCTGCTGGCTGTATGCCACAAGCTAAGCATAGCTCAAAAAGACAGTGACCCTCAAAAATGTGCCGAAGCTCCAGCATTATAGCAGGATCAAGGCCAGAAAAGCCTGCATTTGTACTTTGTAAATATGAAACAGACTAAAAAAAAGATCTATTGTTAAACTAAGCTGATGAAATACTGCAACTTCAACAACTAAGCTGCAACCTTTCTCCTCTGTCATACATCATGTTCCAAGAATCTATTTTTATTTGGATGCAACATTTTTGGCAGCTATTGTTGAATGACTTAACTGAAATCATGCCCGATTTTAAATCTATATTTTTATATAGTTTCTTCCCCATCAAAAGGTTTTTGGAATATGATGGATGTTATCAAAATACATTTTGGACAATATGATATGTATTGCATAATACCGTTGAATTGAAAATATTTTCTAACCTGGTGAATATTCACAGGTTTAAAGACAGAGATGTTACAAGATCTGACCATATAAAAAATATAAAATGCTGCATTTTAAAAATGCCATAAATTTATTACCGATGCTGCCAACAATGTAAAAGGTAAGAATCAGCCTTGCCTCTGTATTGAAGTAAAGGCCTATTTCACTGTTTTTCTGTAAATTCCTCTATTGTGCACTGACCTGAGATACCTTAAAACAAAGTTTCTGACGTATAAAACCTTTATTCTGCTCATGAAAACAGAATCGAAAACATTTCAAAACCTGTGACACTTGCACCAACTCAAAATTAAGCACTAAAAAGAAAAAAGCAACACAGTCTAACTTAAACTGTAACATTTCACACTTATTAAAAATACTTTCCAACTTTGAGATATGCGAAATCTTCACTCTGTGATAAAAAAGGGTCTTGTAGCTTAGCTTTGGTTTAATTGTGTCGTCTGTCCAGTAGCCATTGTAAGAGATTTTTATATACCCTAAAAAGCTAAGGAAAGAAATTTCAATTCTAGCTTCAATATCTGTTTTAGTAAAGGACACATGGGAGCAGTCTTTCATACATGGAAATGTCCTGCTGCAATATTTAAGGTGGAATAAAATTATTTTCATCACAATAAGTGGAGTTTGTGAAGATTAAAATGGGGACAAGAGGCACAACAAGACGTCTCTCTTATAGTTTTGTCTAATTCTGGTTTGCTGTTGTCCAATTAGTTGATTATATGTCACCTCTAATTATAGAATCAATATAGGTATTATGTAGTTGCCACACAGTAATAGCTTAAAGTACCAAATATATTTTCTGAAACTCCAATGTCATCTTCTCTAGATTTCAAATTGTTATTAGACACAATATTAGAAGAGATTAAACAATCCAAGGGAATTTTCATACTATTTTATCATGCACTCAGACTTAGTGTTATTTACTAACTGTATTACTCAGACTTACTGACCAGAAAGTAATAAGTTAGATAATGTTTTTGTCTTTATGTAGGTGCTTAAAGTTTTATAAACTAAGCACCGCTGCTACAGCTTAACAGAGTTAGTGAGTGTCTGAAATGACACATTTTAGCTGGAATATACTTTTGAAACGTCTGCAATTTGTCGTCTCACTTCTTCTTTTAATCAGCGAATAAGTCTTCCATCAGCAACGCTGCTGGATCCGAGTGTGATGTAATGTAATAAAGCGGCGCTGTACGAGTCGCAAGATTAAGAACATTTTACTTGTTCTGTGGGCGAGCGCAGCATAGTGGGAGAAAAAAAGACTTTATTCAATAAGAGATAGTTTCTTTCATTTCAACAGTGGGATGCACAGAAGACAGAATGAAAAACTATTCGTGCCCCTCCACCCCCACCCACCCCCGACAGGCACAAACGTTTTCTCAATATAACAGAAAACAGTACATCTTAAGATAAAATATTGTTCTACAACACTGTTTCTACACTTTGATTTGTTACATCTAAACCATTGATTGATTTACTAAGAAAATGAAAACTAAGTCAGCACATGGGACATATCCTAAATGTTAAAATTACTTAAATACTATCATGAAGGATTTCCCTATAGAATCACAAAAAGATGGCCCCCACAAATACAGCAGACACAATATATATTACAATTTACCTGCCAGTAGTGGTCTTGATATTCAGGCTGGATTGTTTACAGTGTTACGGTATTAAAACATCTTATGTCTGTTAAGATTTTGACACAACAAACTTGTGTTTGATTTTTTGACTTTCACTGAGAGACAAACATAAAGTTGTTCAGACCATGAGGCCAAAGATACATCCAGAGATACAATAAAATGGTTATTAATTAATTTTAACCAATCACAATATTTATCGTAATATCAGTCTATGCGTAACTGCAATCACAAAGGACTGCTTTGATGTGGTATTTTGCTAAACAATACAAAATAAAATTCTATAAATATATGATGAATGGAGTGTAGCCGCCCTTAGTGCCCAAATATGGTGGATATCTTTAGTGGTTGATATGCTAACGCCCAGGGAGGATGGGGAAATAGTGCAATTTTAAAGAAAAAAGTCAAAAAATATGTTTTGAATCATAATTAGAAGTATTGCAGTTATAAATGTACCTAACATTTTGCAAACCTAGTTACGAAAGCTTATTTGTAAGTTAGAATGCCCTAGTCAAAGTCTAGACCAGAATCTAACTGGCAAGGTTTGACAACTGAAGTCCACGGATGCTCAGAGTTTGACTCCACTTGTGCTTTCCTTCCAAGAAAACTAGGCAACAAAAATTGCTGCTGATATGCAAGGACTAGCAGCTAATGGCAGCAAAAAACACAAACACAAACCAGATTTTCTTTTTTTTTTTTTTTTAAATGTAAAAGATTTTGAAAACCACATGTCATTTTAGCTCTACTTCACAGTTTTTGGAGCTTTTTATATGTCTCCCTATAGTAGATATTACCATGAAAACATATGGAAAAAAAATAAAGCAATATGTATATCCAAACCAAAACACTCATCTGATTGGAAGATTATGACTTTAAAGAGGTTATTGTCAAACAAAATATGATTTTGAAGTGACCAAACCCCAGACTAACACCACCAAAGCAAACCGCTTGGTAAAAATTATTTGTAGGTGATGCTGCTGTCGCCCAGTCAAGCCCGGCGTCTGTTATTTAAATATCTAATGTGCACAAAATTACCGACCAAACACTTACAGTCACTGTGAACTTTACAACAAGTCATTTACTGGGAAGGTTGTTAAAAGAATATAGTCCAGTAAAGTCTGAACGGACAGCACACGCAGACAGCATCGCACTCTAATGGAGAGCCTTGCTTCATTAGCCTCCTAATAGGTCACCAGCCAAAACTCACTAACCTGGTTAATGCAGTTTCATTTGGGAAACCAATTATTTTTCAGTGTTTCACAAAAAATAAAAATGAGGCTGCAAGATTACAAAAGAAAAAAAACACATCCATGAATTATGGTCCACATAAAGGCAAACTCATGAGACTGCAAACTTGTGTTGACAAGATATTCTACAGTTCAGAAAGGCTCTGCAGTGGTGTTAATAATAGGAGGCTGTTTTTCTTTTGTATTTGGACATAGAGATGTTAAACATCAATTGCAGCAATACTGAGAAATTCAAGCGGCACAAATAAATTACAAAAACTGTAAAATGCAACATCCCTATATGTGTCAAACA
>CAEGAF010000418.1:0-10697 GCA_903067075.1 Micropoecilia bifurca
ACACACACACACACACACACACACACACACACACACACACACACACACACACACACACACACACACACACACACACATACGTCAGGTAGACGGTTGGAAATCCAAGCTATGGATGGTTACCTTGGGAAAGGTCAACGCTGGGAAAATATACCAAAGCATTTCTTCCTACACCTGCTGCTTTGTGTTACTATCTTTCATGTAAAATAAAAAAAGATTATTTATATATTATGTATATGTTAAGGGGGGTAGGGTAGTTTACCAGATGACTTCTGAATGCCTAATATGCAAATGCTGCAAATAATTTTTAAAAAATGATCTATTTTTATAAAGCCTAGATTTTCTTGTGAACCCGGATATACCCCCTAGGGGTTCACAGGTAACCAGAGCATTTAGTGGATCCAGTGACATCTGACACCGAGAAGAGTTCACTCTTTTCTCTGAGCCACGGGAAACACAGGACGCAATCATGGCTTCTCACAGTCAACACACTAACCAGTCAGTGACACCAAACCAGAGCTTGGGTTACCTCCTTTTCCTTCCCCCTTTGTGCATCTCTGTATTCAGCAGCACGATGGATATTATTTTAGGCCCTGAAGCGGGATTAACAACTTGTCACACCAAAGTGCCTCGTCACATTTCTCAGTTTGATCTACAAAGTTAACTCAGATAGGGATGGTCTTTTAATTCTCATCTTGAACTTTGCAAGTGATGTTTAAAAATACTGCATGAAGGCCTCATTCATCCCCACCACAGGAGCTAGGATAGTATTGAGGTGGGAAAAGTTGAACATTGATGTTTATCTAGGCATGGGAAAAAAACAAATTCCTATATGAATGATCCACTTTCTCAGAGCATAAATTTCTGCCATAATTAAAAACTTCACAGAGCATCAGCGAAGAAGCGCCTGATGGCAGGAGCGTGCTTCATCTGTTTGCAATGTTTGGCCAAATAAATAGAGGGTATCGACTTCCCCACAAGCCCACTAATTGAATGAGTATACTTTTTTTTTGTGTGCCACTTTGAATCATATCAGCGTACATTAGATAAGCTCGCATGTTGATTTGTAAGGCATGAAGAAAAGCCACAGAACTCCGGCTGTCTGAAATACTTGGTCTTTCAATTTTAATCAGATTGCCTTCCAGCAAAAATATTTGCCCAATCAATCGCTTCCCCCTGGAGAGAAAGACAAACAATCATCACACCATGGATCATTAAGCAAAGTGGGCACACGCCTCAGAAAGCTACTCAAGTGCGGAACAGCCATGTTTTGATCAACGTGAACAAGTCTACTTTGAAAGGTGAAAATCGGAGCTGGGTGCCACGTTGGGAAGGAGGACCTCATTACAGGAACGGAAAATAATGACGGACGGCACCAACGTGCAGTCTGGGAGACAATGGCTCCAGGCCCAGTTTACACAAAACAGTGATTGGCTTTTGATTAGAATATTGGCAAAGTGAGGAGCATCGGTGTTGCGACACTAAATTGTTAACACCAGAGGGAGGAACATGAGCCGGGTCCGAAGGAGTGCGCTCTCTGGGCTTTTAAGAAACGCAGCCAAGGAGGAGCGGTATGAAGGTCAGGTAGCACCTGTTTAACATCAGCTGCTCACAGCAGGAATATGAATCAGACCATCTGGGTGCAGCTCTGCCCATCAGATTATGCAGCATTTGTGTTATGTCTGCATTCGTGCATGTGCGTGTGTGTGTGTGTGTGTGTGTGTGTGGGAGGAAAGAAACAGATACACAAGGAAGCACCACAAAGCAGATTATTTCTTTCTAAAAAGAATTTTAGATTTCCAAACTGAAAGTAAACATGAAAATCCGAACAGCACGTAATCAGTCAGTGTGGAGAGACTCAGCCCTGCAACATGTGCCCCATAAAACAACTCTCACTAAACTCTGGAGCCACTTACAGAGAGCACAACATATGGCCACAGAGTGATAACTTCCTGTCACACATGCATGTGTTTCTGTAGCCGTTCAGGTATGTACTAACAATTTTAAAAGTGGTGTTTATTGGTGGTTTCCAGAGCTTTTTGGCAGGTTCCTAAACTTCTTTTGGACTTTGGCTGCTCTTCCACCCATTTTCTGTTTGCATATGCACAAAACATAGAAAAAAGAACAAAGGAGTAAGTGCCTGGCCAGGAAAAGCTAATGTCAGAAATAGGACAATAAACATTATGTCTTAAAGAAGTAAAGAAGCTCCGTCCTTTAGTTGGCCTTGTTTGCAACGGGAAGTTCTTTTGCAATTGCCTTCTAAGCACTAAAACTTAACTTCTGTCAAACTGCGTTTCACTTAGTGTTTTCCGTCAGATAAGCTAAAGGAAATACGGCCAAAATAGAGTCTGGAAATAGCTGCTGGAAACTAAAAATAGTTATTTTCCTATATTTCCTATTATGTGTTGAGAAAACAATGATTCACCACTTGTGTTTTAGTGGTTTATGTGATGCATGAATGATTCATAGGAAAACAGAAAGTAAGGTCAAATGCAGGTGAAAACCCCTGAACGCCGCATCAGATTAGAACAAATCCGAATCTTTGGGAACAGAAAGGACAATTCTATCACATTATTGTGTAATATAATACCGACATTTGTCTGTCTTGAAACTTCAAATACTGTCACTTGCAAAATCTTTCCCATGTTCTTTCACATTGCAGCCATTCACATCAATGTTGGAGTTTTATGTGACAGACCAAAACAAAGTAGTTCAAAATTGTGAGGTAAAAAGCAATAGATCATGCCCATTGTAAGACATGACTGAGGGAGCATCATGCTTTTTTAACAAGATGAACATGCTGATTTTTGGCTTTTTTCCCTCTTTGTTCTTTGCAGATCAACTCAAGCTCATTGAGCTCGGATGAGCAGTTTAAGCAAACACAATCCTTTTTTTTTTTTTTTTTTGCTCTCTCTAGTCTTCAACTGGAATTACGTCTGGACTCTGGTTTGGCAACTTAAGGACAATCAAAAAACACTCCTGAAGCCGATCCAAATATTGTCCTGTCTGTGTACCGAGGGTCATTGTTGAGCTGGATGATTAAATATTATCTTGGTCAGAGTTCCAGAGCACTCTAATGCAGGTTTTCTTGAAACAGCTCTTTATGTTTGACAGCTTGGTTCCCGCTGCAGAACAACATTCCCACCGCCTGCTTATTTCACCACCACTACGCTTGACAATGCAGATGGTGTTAGTCGGGTGATGAGCAGTGTCCGTTTTACTCCAGACATGATTCTTGCTGTTCAGGCCAACCGTTCTGTTAGGTTTTCATCAAACCAGAGAATGTTGTTTCAAACCATTTCTAAGGTTCTTTTATAATATATATATATATATTATATCAATCTGCGTTGCCATGCTTGACTGGTCTCTCTTGCTCAAAGGAATGCGTCTGATTTGTGAGTACTTATTTAGACTGATTTTTTGTTGTTGTTGGGTATTATGTGGGGCATTTTAAACGAAAATGGGAGCTTTGTCCATGTTTGAACAAGGCTATAAACATAAAAGTGAGGCTTTACCTGAAGGAATGTGAATAATTGTCAATACTGAAAGGAAAAGCTGATGTTGGCTTCAAAAGAGTTGGATCCAATTAAACATATTTGGCGATACTTGAAATTTGCTCTTCACAGACATTCTCTGGAAATCTGAGATTTAGCAATTTTGCACACGAGAAAGGTCAAAAGTTTTAGTTTCTAAATGTGCAAAACGAATAAGGATCATACTCCAACAAACTTGTCGTTATCGCAGCAAAATATGTTTTTCTATCGACTCAAAAAGGCTAATTAAAATAGCGTGCAATCGTTTTCTAATCTCCAGATGCAAAAAACATAAAGAAATTTTTAAAAACCCACACATTTTTAATAGAAGCTTGTGTTTGTAATGTGGTAAAATTTTTCAAAGGGATTCCCAAAAAGGTATTTATTAACATGTGTCTATCTGAACTAGTTGATAAAGGCAATGAAAGCATGTGTGCACACTAACATCTACATTATGTGTTTCTTATGCTCCTGATATAGTAGCTATAAGTAAAACATTAATTAACGGAATTAAGGGCTTGAAAACATCAGTCTGTGGGTAATTTATTTTTATAATGTGCTTCAGTTTGGCAATCGAGTCACTGTAGTAAATTATTTATTCTCTAATACTCTAATTTTCTGAATGCAATTGTAGTTTAGAAGGCACGTCGGTCTCGGTCGGCGCCTCTTCTGATTCTGTTCAAACCTGCTGAGATGATGAACGGCAGACCTCCCATGATAAAGAAAACAAGGCATTTGGAAAAATTCTCTTCAATTTATTTTTAGTATGTGAAGCTTGGATTGGTTCCCTTTAGAAGAAGAAAAACCCAATATTTCTGGTTTTATGCGACGACAGAACAAGATGCTAACATTTTCAAGGGTTTTGAACCAGCCACATAAAAAGGAACTGTGTTTGTGTGTGCCAGAGGCTCAGCAGGGCAATAGTACACAGACAATACTTCAAGTTTTTGTTGTGTCATCCAATCCACTGTTGGCTATTTTAGGTAATCCCTTCTTAGATTATCCCCCCAGGCATTCTATATGAAACACCTGTTGTTTACCTCGCCATCATCAGGAGACAATCTACCCCAGTGATACTGTGACAGCGGCAAAACGCAAGAAGCCCATCCAGGGTAATGGCGTCTGTCATTATTTGTGGGCAACTCCATCACTTTTCTTCAGACGCTCCAGCCACCAGCTGCTCAGTGGAGGTACTAACATCCTCAGGGGTAATTATGACGAACATATATGAGGGTTGTTTTTTTTTGGAGGGGGTAAAAGAGGGTTGGTCCTTTGCGAAGGTAAGAACTCCAAGTCAAAGTAGTCGGGGAGCAGGCACAGGCTGGGAGGGGGAAAGGGAGGGAGAGTAGAGGGTAACCCAACACCAACCACCACCTCTGGTACAGGGAGCTTCACCAGCACCACATCTGTCCTATATATAGTTTGTGGGCTGCTTTCAGTTTCAGTTTTTCTGGTTTTTCTTAGTATCTGTTACTCTCATTTCTTCTATTACAAGGTAATTTAGCTCCACTTACTCATGAAAATTTAAAGCAAAACAGCACGACATGATAAGACACTACCAGTTACTTTTAATTAAATTATGTATAATCATCAAAGGAATCAGGAATCTTTCTTGAGGGGTGGGGGGAGGAGCCACATATAAAACAGGAAATTTAAACATTCATTATAACTGAGGATAAACATTCTGAGCTAAATTCAGTTTGTGTAGGACACAAACACAGATACGTCTGTGACAATAAGTGTTATTTTAACAAAATAATAAACATAATAATAAGAAGTAACAGAATATGTGAAAAGAGAATCTAGCAGGCAGTGACAGAAACAGAGGAGTGTGATTGCTGATAGCAGACCAGTGGCTGAGAGGAGGTAAATAGGTAGAAGACAAATAAATAACTAACAGAATGGACTCAAAGGATCTAGATTGGAAAAGGGCTGACAAATGTCCTGAGAGAAATAAACACAACATTTTAATCAAAATGAAGAAAAGGCACAGCAAGAAACTGGATACAAAGAAATTAACCTATATGGCAAGATATTTTGAACAACAATTAATGCAGAGAATTCAATCTACTGTGGTAAAATCGAATTTAATATAAATCAAGAGATTATGAGGAAATAGACCACTCCCAACAAGAGATAGGCAATCAGAGACAGGAGGAATGTTTTATTACTATCAATAACACTCGTATATGTGCTGCTCTCACACTGTCTTGCACTGTGTACAATCTAGAAAAACTGTTTCTATGCTAGGTAGCCCGCAAATTCACAGCAGGCTCCACTGCGAGAGAGGAAATGTAGCACAGCTGAAACCAAGAAGGATGGTCTGAGCAGCGTGTACATGAGCTTGATTGACAGTGGTAAAATCCTCCTCCTGGCTTTGACTGGCTGTTTCTGGCCAGGAGGTGTTTTTCTGCACATGGCAAATGGGAGAAGAGAAAGAAAAGGAGTTAGTTTTTTTCCCCCCAAAGATTACATGTTTCATATTATAATGTCAGGAAATAGTGACTATATAATATGTAAAACCATATTTTCATAAAAGTTTTCTGCTACACTTTCTGCTATACTTTAATGAGTATAATCATTGGAGCAATATGTTAATACTTGCTTTGAGGAATATCTTTTTGCATTTTTTTGGTGCGTTTCAGTCTACTATGTTTGAGTAATATTGATGTCAATCAAGCAGTTAATTAAAAGTCATTTTTACATGACATATGTTTTTTTTTAAATACCATCTACAATAGTTATCAAGGTAAATGGGAACTGAAGGTATATAACATGAACAAAACTGAACTACTTATTTTTGTGAATGCATGAATGCACAATATTTGCCATGGCTCAGAGAAATGCATGTAGTAATTACATAAGGATACTGGATTTACTGAAAATAGTTCCCTCGTACTGTTTAATGTATGGATGTTCCACATTAAAATGGATGATTATTTGATTTTCTTAAAACAATGGGTGATTGTAGATTTACATAAGACACAATTCAAAGCATACAAAGGCAGCAAATAGTTGGTAAAAGCCTAACAAAACAAACAAACAAACAAACAAAAGAACTTGCAAACAAGGAGATAACGGAAACTGAGAGCAGGGAGCAGAACAGGGGGCAGATAACAGAAGAGTCCAGCGAGGAGAGAATGAAAAAGGGATGGTTAAATACTGAGAGTGTGATTTCTAGAACATTGGATGGGACTAATTAACTAACGGTGCAGCTGAGAGGGGAGAGCAGAATGCAGGCTGAGGGAGAGAGAGCGAGACAGAAAGAGAGAGAAATAAGACACAGAGGAGCAAGGATGAGCAAACACCAACAGGGGAGCTGGAAAAGCATTAATGTAGCTGTAACAAAGAATAACTAAACACAAGAAACAAATGGAATCCAGGCTGATTGAATCAAAACAAATAACAATTAAGGCAAAAATAACCCAAGATCCTGACAGTTTGTCAACTCTGTTGTTGTTTTCTGAGTGTGTAACTGGGTAATTGGTTTGACTAAGCAGCTTGTTTACTTAAGTCTGCTTTTCTGTCCACGCAGGGTACCATCCACATTTACTTACTTTTAATGTGTACGCAGTCAACAAAATGGGTGTAAAATAATTTTAAAAAAAGGCAAAACTTAATTTTTGCTCTTCTGACACCTTTGCTTTCCGAAGATGGAAGTACAATCAGTGTATGCTGTCCTCCTGTTTCTTTGCTTGAAAATCGCACCCCTGCAATTGTTAACTTGGAGGAGCAAGACGTATGTGTGTTGCAGATGCACACCACGGCTCTTCTGGCGTCACACTCACGGAGACATGCAGACGGTCGCTGGTTCCTTGTGGTTCCTCCATCGGCTCTGAATTTGAGTGGGTGGCTGACAAACTGGTTGACTGGCATTCCCCCCGAGACACAAGGAATGACAAAAACTTAGAAAAACAAAGGCAGACCAAAACCCCAATTGACTTGCACAATAAAATAGTAATTAGCTACTGGCAATAATGATAATAAAAATATAGTCTAGACATGGTGTATTGAATAAAACGTGGGGATTTTATGACCGCCTAATGGAGAGTAAAAACAAAATCCACAACATTGTCTGCAATGCCAGTGACATCTTATATTATCTTCTTTTATGAATAATAAAAAAGTCTTTGCAGTTCACTGGTTTGCTGATGGAAGGGGAAAGTATGCTGGTGGGTGTGAGTGAAGTCTGGGTCAGAGTTGCATGCTGGAAACAGCTCAGTGTTTCATTAGGCTGCCTACACTGCTGCTTTATTGTTTCTGAAGTGGCTGTTAATTTAAGTTAACTATAATGAAGTAGCAGCTCAGATCTCTGGAACATGGCATTCTCTTCAACAGTCTTTCAATTACCCTGTAGTTTTTTGTTTTTTTGTGTGGCCAACTTTGTTACTGCACCCATCCTAAGCTCCAAAAGTTACAGAATAGATCAGTATTTTTAAAAATTTGGTTTAGTTTTTATTTTTTCCCATTCTTGTTCTCTCAGCAGCAATAATAATAATAAAAGGAATCCACGGCAATTTCAATCTTTGGTATGTGAAATAATCACATAAATGTTTTTCTCGTCCACTCAGGGACAAACAAGTCTCACATATGTACATCCATACCTACAGGGAGACCACACACCTTTTATACCAACCAGCACACTTCTAACATATTTGATCACTCTTTTTGGCAGAGGTACAGTTCATTTAAGCTTGCTGGTTGATTTCTCTCTACACTTCCTGCAACTGAGACTAGACTTTATATACCTTTTGGTCGCCAGTCGTTTTCTTCTTGAAACTGGAGACTTTTTTGTTTTCGTTGAATCGTGAACACTACACTTAGCTGAGGCAAATGAGATTTGCAGTCCTAGGTGCTTGATTTCTGTTTTGACCTCCTGGATGTGACGTCCATAAGGCATAATCTGATCCCGCTGCATGACGTCTTCGTTCTTCTTTGGTGTCGTAAACCGTTTCCCAAGTGTTTTGCAGCACTGAAGGAGCATTCAGATTTCAAATAGAATAAATAAGTTGCACTTTTAAAGCTGACAGTAGGAGTAAAAATGTCATTGTTTTGCATAAAACGTCCCATAAATATCAAGAGAAAATCACGACATAAATCATGACCAAAGGAAAGTGTAGGTGAACTGCTATAAGACATTGTTTGCCTTTCTTTGGAAATACAGTCTATCTGCTTTTGCAACAATAGCTGAAACCAGATCCCATGTTGTAACTCACCCCCACTTTGTTTTATGAAAGAGAGACAGCGTGGCGAAGCTGGTTGGTGCCACAGCGGAAGCCAGTAAAAAATAGTCATTTTACTTTGTTTGTCGTGTACCGCATGCAACAAAGTGTTAGAACACATATCTTTTCTTTTTTTTTTAAATTAAAGTAATGTATCCCATTTTAGAGGACTCACTGATGGAAATATCTTCTGATCATGAATAACGGTTGAGATCTTAAAAAACAACTTTTTCATAGACCTCTGGAGAGGATTTTTCCTTATGTGTGCAGTGTGCGGCTTACCCTCAGCGCTGTTTGATCTTTTTCTGGAATCAAATATAATGATTGTGGGTTACTTTGAAATCTGGAAGCACACTTGTGTCTCACTGCAGAGCTACTCAGCTCTGCTCTCACTGGCACATTTAGGCCTCTGTTTTTTTTTTTCTTTTATTTGAAATACTCAGATTTTGCCTAGATAATATGAATTATTGAACAAATATTAGAGTCAGGAGTGACCATTTCTACATTGAATCAATGTCAGCCAGAAACATTGAATCAACGTTGAAAGTGGTCGGTGACTTGTATGTTAAATCAACGTAAGAGTTCAACCATAACTGACATTATATCATTGTTGATTCAACCATCATCTTCATCAATGAACTTAGATTCATTTAGAATACTAAGATTACATTAGAATTTTAGCATTACTGTCATCTGTGTGTTGAATCTTGTGATTAAAATATGTGTTGCTGCAGTGGTCCACACAATTTAGTCCTGATACCCTTGACAACACAGAAAAAATGACAGTGTAAAAGAGATTTCTTTCTTTCTAACTGTGAAAATCTAAAGTCTTATAAAAAAAAAATTTAACATCACCTAAAAGCTCATTCTTGAATTTCCTTATACTAATGGTTTTATTTGCTGCATGTGCTACTAACAAATACTTTATCCACTACTTTTTAAAATAACAACTGTGTGGAGTTTGTGACATTTTGATGACTGCGACTCTATACATTCACATAAAGCACAACCATAAGAGCGGTTAAGAATGTTTCTAGTGAAACGCGTCTGTCTTTCATGTGGCTATGTGCCTATTTGTTGAAGTCAGGGTACCGTGTTTCTGTGTTATTTCAATAACTTTATTAGACAGTTTTTCTGCTTTTAATTTTCATTTTACCGCAAGACTTACGAGATTTTTTTTTCCCCTATGAGTATGTGGATATTGAAATGAGCCTGCCTTGTGTTTGTTGGTGCACTGTTGGACTGCAGGTTTGTAGTTTTAGTTTAGGAGGCTGTTGCACAACAATTACAGATTGATTCAATGGCTGACGCTTGAGAAACACGTGTAGCCTTAAAGTTTCCCCAGGGGTGGTCAGTCGGGATTACCAAATTTTTTTCAAGATCAGGAGTGTTTTTTTTTGTTTGTTTGTTTTTTAGCTTCCTTCAAATATCTACTATGTTTTTTAGTGCTTGCTGGAAATGTTTTTCAAACATTGCTTTTGTGATTTTTTTTTTTTACATAATGTTGCATTTTCCCTGTAGTAACAACCATTTGGGTGAAATGCAACAACTTCTTCAAAGAAGTTTTTTTTATGTTGCTCTTACCTTGCTGAAAAGCCTTTCTGTTATTCTTTTGAGTTGCATAATTGCAACCTTTTTTTTGTTTGTTTTTTACCAGATTCAGCCAGCATATTTAGAATATCTTTCGCTTTTGCGTTGGGGTTGATGTGGTTATTTCACAAAAAGACACCTCCTTCTAAACGATACGACAGGTTGTCATTCCCATGCTGTTTGTGCAAGTATTTTGTTCCAAACATCTGAATCTGACAAAAGCAATAAAATCATCACTATCATTATTCTGGTAATCATAGTAAACAGAAATGGAGTTTTGACTGAAGTTCAATCTGGAAGACTCTCTAGTCACACCTGCCTCCTCAATCAGCGCCTCCCTCCCCGCAACCTGGAC
>CAEGAF010000419.1:0-18027 GCA_903067075.1 Micropoecilia bifurca
CCTGTTGATTCTTTCAATCTGTTTCCTGATGAAACAGATTTAAGATGCAACACATTGAAGGTTTGAATTAAATTTCATAGAAAGACGTTTCACCATTTATTTTCAAACTACTACATATTTAAGAATTTAAATCCTGTAATTTTTCAGACTGATTTAATTTCAATATAATCATATCATCACCACCAGCTCAGTTGAGGCAGTAAATGAATTGAACTGAAATAATTTATTTAATCTTAAGCGCACATTGATTATAATGAAAAAAGAATGACTGTGACAGGAAGCAATGTGTTTTTGTGTTTGCAATGGTTACATCCTAATCAACATGTAGAGTCATCATCACATTGCATTAAATGGCTTCACATGCAGGAAACTGTCCAGCTAAAACAAGTTCAAGGGGAGAAAGTTTTAGGACATTACAGTTGCAGTATGTAACTTTTATAAACAACATGTTTTTTTACATATTTGTCAAAAATGTCACCATGTCCTGTCACTATAATAGAGACAGATAATCTGTGAAATAATTTAGGCTCTCTACCTCCTCCTAGTGGTTCTACTGTTTCTATCACTGGCTGGAGATCAATGTATCAATTTTAGAGATCAGTTTCAATGTTTAGTTATTTTGCAAACTTTAAATAAATGCCTTTAAGTAATGACTGAGGTTTTTTAATAACTCATCTGTTTATTTTTTTAAATCTCATTTAAAGTTCGTTTCCAGTCAGCGAGAACAGAAATGTCCAGTTTCAGCAGGTTTTACTTCTTCTTTTACAAACATTTGTGTTTCTACAGGAAGTCTTGGTTCCATCTCAGGTTATTCTGAATCTTCCTCCTTGATGTCACCAACAGCACTCAGCTTCATTCAACATTTCACTCTGATTCCATTTTAATAGGAACCTTTAAATGATTTAACTGGCTGTTACAGACAAATCCTTCCCCATATGGGTGAATCAGTCAACAGGAAGCTGCGCACTCATTAAAAGGCCTCCAGTGTCATCAGGGACTTACCTCCAGTCTCAGAGGGTCGGGGCCCATCGCCCTCCTCAACGCTCCATCTGCTCCCTGCTGGCGTTTGGCAGTCGGTTGGATCATGTGGCACCTGCAGCGCCTGAAGCTTGTCATACATGATGATCTGCTCATGTCAGAGGCAAAGTGTTTGAACAAATAAAACATCCTGAACACAACATGAACAACATGATGATAGACTGGTGTGAGTGGAGGATTTTACTGCTTTTAATGTGCCAAATAAATGTTCCTGACAGCAGCGCTTTAAGTCAGTTATGTTTTCTATCAGGAAGAAGTTGCATATGCTGGACTTGTCCAAATCTCTGCAGAGAAACATGTAATCTGCCACACAGAGCATGATTCATTCATTCATTCAGCCGGTGGTGATGAACATATTGTAGCTGCTCTGAGCCCCTCCAGCAGCACACAGATGGTCAGGATTCTGTTATTCAGAGAAAAGAGGCAGAAATATTCAGGGAGAGCAGAGATATGCTGAATCAGCCTTTTACTGTAAAAATGATCAATTATTTAAGTATTGGTGTTTGGGTCGAATGACAGATGGTGTGAAAACTGTAGAGATAAGAGAAGCAGAAGGGAAATCTAACTTGATTAAACATTTTTTTTCAGAATTAAAAAAAACTTTATTGCAAGGTGCAATAAAAAAAGTAGAGTATTGGGAATGTTGTAGTTATGTCAGGTGAAAACAAAGCAACAAAAACACAAAGGCTAAAAGTCATATTATAAGATTCATGAAATAGATTGAGGATATATTGAGAAGTTCAAACGGAGATTACAACAAAATAATGGGGAAGGAGCTGGATTAGTGGTCAGCAAACTTACTGCTTTGGGGAAGAAGCGGTTCTGGTTGTGTTGGGTTTCTGTCCTGGTGGACCAGAACATTCTGCTGGAGGGATGGAACAGAACAAGGTTGGGTCCAGGATGAGAAGAACTGGGACAATCTGAGGAAAAGACTGAAAGAAACGACAGGAACATGTCAGCAGCATCTTTAACACAAAACATGAAGGTCATGCAGGTCAGAGATCTTTTATGTCACATTAGTTATATCAGACAGACAGAAGAACTGAAGGCAGGAGGTGATGAGGACCTTCCTCACCCAGAGAAAGTGGCTGAAAATAATGTCATTTTAGGGAGAACATTTTAGATCAGAGGTGATATTATAGCAAACTTAATATCATGATGCAGTAAAGGTAAAGCAACACCAGGGGGCAGTAACACATCCTGATAAATCATAAATGATAACTTCATGAACTGATTATTTTGTGCTCATTGATCATAAAACTTAATTCCTATATTTTTTATGGATCAAAGTTCAAGATGTGATGAAAATGATCCAAGATGGAGATCTGCAGATCGCTGCTCAGATGCAAAGACATTTTTAACCATTGCAGGAGATTCTTCAGCACTCAGTTTGGGACGAGGTGTGATCACTGATCACCTTCATGGTTCATTTCTTGGAAAACAATGAGATGCTTCTGCAGGGAAAGAGTCAATCAAACTGCTTTCAGAATGCAGGAAACTTTTATTGAGTTTAATCAGCTTAAGAAACAGAAAATGGTTCCTCCTCCTATTTTCTATACACGTTGCAGGAACAGTTTATAGAACGGCTTCTGATGGACATTTTTAGCTCTGACTGCAGAGGAACCTGCTGTGACAAAACCTTATTCTGCCAAAAGCTACACTGATCATTATGAACAACATATGCAAATTATGGAGCAGGGGTGTCCAAACTTTTAATCAAGTGGGTTAAGAAAAAAAATCAATCAAATAGTTTGTTTTCAGGAGTTTTGTTGTTGTTGTTGTTGAAAACAGATGTTATTCATCAAAGATCCAATGCTTTAAATTGATTTTTGCACTTTAACTGCATGAAGCTATGTTTCTGATTCTTTTGAGCTCAATTGAACAAATTTATTTTCAGTTGATAGAAGATGATTTAGGTCACTTTCTTTCAAAGTACCTGTTGCATTTAGTGAAGTTTAACACATTGAAAGCTAATTTGGGTGCAGCAGTATCAGCTTTACAGTTAAAGTCTCTGCATAAAAGTGCTTCTACCTATAGAAAGATTTGTTGAAAAGATGCATCCTTTGTGTTGCACTCAACATTCTAGGAAATTATGTTGGCAATAAATTTACCCTGATTACAATAAAAAGTCTCCATCTGGGTCAACCAATTGAGCTGTAGTAAATTTGTACAGCACATATTTTCTACAGTAAAATGATCAAGGGCCCCAAATGGTTCCCAGGCCGCATTTTTGGACACCCGAGGTGGAATATCTATTATGATAGATATTCAAAATTATAAGATAAGTTTATGGATCCAGTTGAGGTTTTGGATCTCCATCAGCAGAAAGTTTCAGCTGAACCTTTGTCCACATGTTGACAGCTTAATTACAGCAGATCAGTGAGATTAATGAGGGTGTGAGCATCTCTCAGAGGAAAACATCTTTCTGTAAATCTGTGAAAAACCCCGGGTGTGAACCTGGAGTGAGACCAGGATCATTACGGACCAATCAGGGCCTAAAACCGGCCGAGCTTTGGGACAGTTTCAGGAAACGTGTCGGGTCCTCGGAGGAGCAGCTGACATTAGTCATGTCGCTGCTGACAGCGGTGATTTATGCTCTGTGAAGACAACAGGCCATTAGGAATCTCTGAACACCGAGCTGCGTTCACAACAAACACTGACAAACAAACAGTGACACCGTCGTTGATGGTCGAGGTGATGGAAACTCAGAAACCCAAACAGAGACTGAGGAACGTCAAAGAGTCAAACAGGAAGCTGTTGACTCACCCTGAACTTCACACTGAGCTCAGATGCCAACATGTTCCTGTTTCCATCTCAGGGTTTGAATCTAAACAGATCTAAAGCCTCTGATCAATGGAACACTGGGAAGTTTGAATCCAGGATGGAAATTTCATACGACAGTCTGATAAAGATCTAAAGGATCAAACCTGGGATTTACCAACTTTCCTCAAGTTCTCCTTCCTCTTTCACAATCATGTTGCCTGATCACATGAAACAATCAGCTGATCTTCATGGCAACCTGAGCCAGTTTTAGAAAGGTTGCTCAAATCTAGTCACTTGTTCTGCCTAAATTACAATCAGCACTTTGAAGCTGATTTAAGTAATGTCTTCAGGATGATGTGATTTAGGTGTAAATCAACAGGTGAGCTGGTTTCCTGGATGTCTTTGTCATGGCTCTTCTCCATCATACAGATATTTCAGGATGTTTTCATCCTAAAGGGTCGACCAGACATAAATTAGAGACAGAAGAATCTCTAAGAGTCCAAGTCAGCAGGTCTATAAACATGGACCTGCTGTAAAAGATGAATAGGATCTCTCTTCATCTTTATTTCTTTCATTTTATTTATTCCATCTGTCACAGACTTTTCTATTGAAGTAATGGCTCAGTGTTTATAGCTTTCATGTTCCAGTTCTCTCACCCTCCTGCCTTACCAGGTAACTCCATGTAATGCAGCTGCAGGAACTACTGTTTTCCTTCTCTTGTCACTGAAATAAGCTGTTTCTGTGAAATTTGGTATTTGAGATGTGGAAAAATTACATTTCTAGTTAGCTTAGCAAAATTAGGAGTTTTACTTATCCAAGATAAAATGGAAAACAGAAATGAAGGTCTAGTTAAAGTCCCCCTGTTATAAAGTTGATCAGAGAGGAAGATCTGTGCTGCAGTGAGGATCTCAGATCGAGTCTGAAAGGTTCTGACCACAGAGACCCAGAGACCAAACCCTCCCTCTGATACTGACCACATGAATAATGAATGACACCAACAACTGTCCAGTCTGAATACAGAATCACAATCTGTTGTTTTTATCCTATTAGGAAACTGGAGGCCAGAAGATGTGAGGGACTCTGTTCCTCAGAAAAACAGTCGATGAAAGTCGTGTGTTTGAAAAAAACTGGAAAAATGTCAGTAAAGACCTCAGAGAACCTGAGAGATTCATCATCCTGCAGGTTTTATTGGAGCTACATTAACCTCACTCAGGAGGAAGAGCGATTCTCCTCCTCCTCCTCTTCCTCCTCATGCCTGATGTGCAGCAGGTCGCTCCAATTATCTGCTTCCTAATTATCTAAAGTGATCAGATGAAGTGGATGTGATCACCTGCAGCACTGCAGGCGGTTCTGACCCACATGTATATATTCATTATCACATTAAAGACTCTGCTAACCTGCAGCCGAACAGGAGCAGCTCTGATGATTAAACTCTTCAACACGGAGAGGAAGAGGAGAACCGACTGGGCTCCACCGGTGTGACTTCAGCCTGAGCCGGTGGGTCCCTCTGAGGACTGAAGGGCCTCTGAGTGCTAACAGGATTAGAGGGTTCACCTCTGGCTCTGATCCACCAGAACCAACCGGAGCTCCTCTGTTTCTGGCTCTGATCCAGAACCTGCTGCTCCGCTGAGGCCGACTCAGGAAACAACAGCTGGAAGGTAATTTGTTCTGTTAGCAGAGGGTAATTACTGAGCTAATGTTTACCTGGAGGAGACGACGGGGCCCTCAGGGGCCACACATGGACCTGAGACCACAGAGAGAAGCTGGAGCGTCAGACTCACCTGGAGAGGAAACAGAATCTGAATCGTTCAGGGAAACAAAGTGACAGAAACAACCCAGCAGACCAGACCAGAGCTCTGCTGATATTAATGAGGATGTGGTTTTATTGAGGCACATAGAGCCATTTTACAGTAACTATGTTAACTTCAGAGGTTATAGAAATTATATTTATATATCAAAGATGACTTAAAAGAACCGTTTCCCCTTGCCTTCTTCAAATGTACCGAAATTGGTTCCTAATGTTTGTGCATCAAAAAGTTTCATATGAGCTGCTACTATTTTCAAGATGATAATAAATGTTTCCAGAGGTCATCAAAGGTCAACCAGTTCACCCCACATTTACAAAATAAAAAAAACGCATCAATCAACTGTGCAGCAAACATTTTAGCTGCACAAACAGGTCTACTAATTTATATCAGTTTTGTGAGATTTTATTAATGTTGCAGCACATTTGATTTGATTGGCACCATGTTTAATAAATGTAGACTGGCTGGTTGACCTTGACCTCTGGAATAATTTGTTAATATCTTCAAATGATAGCAGCACAAACAAAACTTTTTGATGCACAAACATTAGACACCAAGGTTTGTTTCATTTGAAGAAGGATGTGAGAACAGGTTTCATTCAATTCAATGAACTGAACTGCTGGTTGATCTCTGAGGCGAAAACCTGAGGAATCACCTCTGACCTCTCTGAAGTAAAGACTCCCATCTGACTCTGTGTCATCCTGTGAGTTTCCAGATGTGATCGGCCTCCTCCTGCAGCATCCTGCTGATCAGACCTGCTGCGATCCGACACCAGGAGCCGACTGAAGCGTCAGCATCCCGACGTCACGCCTCCAGCAGCTGCTCACCGTTCCAACACTGACGACACGGCAGCGGCACACAGCAGGATTATTCTGAGGTTTAATCCTGATTTTATCTCCTGGATTTAATCCGATCCTGCAGGTCGGATTATTTTATCTCTCCGTCTGTCTGTGTGTAAACTTGTTGATGTTCTCCTTCGGTTCGTCTTTTTGTTTCCCATTCGAAGTTTATAGATTCATCAGCCTGAGAACAAACAGAGACGGAGCTGAACTGAGATCAGGTCAGACCAAACCTGAGGAACCACAGACTGACTGAAAACTAGAGCAGATCCAACTCCATCTAGGCAGTTTGGACTGAAATATCCTTATGAAACTTTGGTGTCTCGTTCCAGCTGATGGTTCTGATCCAAAGTAGAAAAAGTGGAAACTGATTAATTCAAAATCAAATAAATAAATGTTTCCAACAAGATTTTTAATGTAAAGCTTATTTAGTCCGTCATTATTTGTTTCACCGGCTGAAAGAGGAACATTAATCTGGTCAGATTAATGTGATCAGTATCTATAACATACTGATGAATACATCATCTCTACAGATGTCAGAATGTCTGGACAGTCCAGTCCTTGTCCAGAAGACGCTCCTTGCAGCCATTTTTTCCTTTGATCTTCTTCTTTCAGTCACTCAGCTCCTGACTGAAGGTGAAGGCAGCAGCATGAACTGATGCTAACTTCACTGTGACAGATCTGAGGTGGAAGAATAAAACACTCAGAGCTGAAGCTCAGATGTGTCCACAGAAGGTCTGATGTCTGAGTTAAAAAAATGTGTTAAAGTTCTGATTTATGATTAAAAACAACAAATAAAAACCTGGAAAAATGAAAACAAAAATGAAACCCAGAAATATTTGATTTGTCTTAATTAGACTTTGTTACCAGGGTGACTTTTCTCCACAGCTTTGAGTTTTTCTCTTTGAATGCTTCACATCAGAGTGTTGACCCTCTGTTAGACCTGAGTTTCCCCTCAGGTTTCTCCCCTGATCTCCACCTGCTGCTGGATCTGATGCTTTCATCACCACGGTAACGTAAACCCAGGTCTCGGTCTTTGCAGGTTTCTCTCCTGACTCCCTCATCAGCAGGTGTCTCTCTCTGATTCCTGCTCCCCTGACCACCAGGTGATGCTAAGCCCAGAGCTGTGTCTTCCAGGTTTCTGTCCTCTGATCTGAGGTCAGCTCAGCTCCTCCTGTGGAACATCAAACATGGCCTCCTCTTGTTTGTGCAGCAGAGGGGAGGGCGGTTTGGTGCATAGGGGGTAGAAATAACAGCGAGTAGAGCACCTCTTCATATAAATACCCCCTCATCCTCCCCTTAGTGCAGGGCTGATAAGAGAGGGAGGAAGGGGAGAGAATCCTCCTCCTGCAGGAATTCAAAGCAGCCTGGATTTAATTTGCATTCGGGGAACGATAGTGAAGCGCAAGGCAGCAGTTGGAGCGTCGTGCCCGGCAGCACAGCCAGACAGGACAGTCTGGGGGCCACCTGGCCCTCCGTTAATCCGGCACTATTTCATTCGGAGCGTCAGGATCGTCCTCTGCCTTTGATGTGCTGTTTGTCCCGTGGACACAACATTAAAGACTCTCCTTCAAGCCGGGGCAAATTCAAATACCGTTACCTTCTTCTAAGGATTTCAAATGTGCTTAAATATGCCCTTTAATGGTGTATTTTCCTCCATCCGTCAGCTCAATAAATTAGTTCCCCCTGCGAGGGGAGGCCGCGGTGCTGCGCGCCTCTGATTGGCTGGGAGAGGCGAGGCGCCGGCTTCATTTATCTGTTGTTTCTTACGAAGGAAGGAGAGCTGGGAGAACTGAAGCAGAACCTGAGTTCAGGTCTTCATCAGAAGACGTCGCACAGAGAGCAGCTAAAGGCTTTAAATAGGCCATTTGAGATGAAATCAGAACCAGAACAGTAGAACTGAAGTTGTGTTTTCTCTGCTTGGTGATGATCTGAAGTCTTTCTGTCAGAACTTTGAAGATGAAGGCAACTTTAAAGGCTTTACTCTGAAGATAAAAAGATCAGTTACCATCAGGATCCCAACAAACAGAATCAGATGACTGGTGTTTACAGCTTTCATTCAAGGAAACACAACAAACTCACTTTATGTTAGTTTCAAACCCTTCTCTTTAAACTGTAGGTCAAAAATATTCCATTTTACTATTTAGTTTGCTAAGGCTGTCCACAAACAAACAATATGCAAAACAAAAATGTATGAAAGAGAAACGTGAGGATATCAGATAAAAAGTGCTGATATTACGCCTGTAAAACCAAACTCAAAAATCCAACATAATGTAATGTTACAGGAAGCGTCTCCAGCTGCCATCCAGATGATTTCATCAGCCTCCTGCTGCAGCTCACCTGAACTGATACCTGCTGAGCACATCTTCTAGTTCCACAGAGATGGAGTTATGAGCTATTAGTTTGATTCAGGTGTTTGATTTTAAATGCTCAAATTGGAATTTACAAGCTAGAAATTTTAAGAGAAGAAATTCAGGTGAACGTAATCCGACAGCAATGAAGTACATATGCGTTAACACTAAAATGTCTCCAGCCAACTGTAACTTTCTATCAGGAAGTGATGTTGTAGTTGCACAAATCTCACTGTGTGTTTTACTTGTAAAAGTTCAACTGCACTACAGACGTTATTCCAAAGATGCATCGGTCAAACCAAACTAGTGAGAATATTGATGAATATTGATCACATTGCGGTTTCAGTCCAATACGCTCACTTTCACTTAGCTCAGACACAGAGAAAAAAATTGTATCAACTGATGCTAATTACAAACAAGAAACAAACAGGAAAATTATTCTGCGAGAGCAACTATTGATTTATCAAATTAACTAATATGTGGTACTAATTCTGTTTCTCTTTTTATCCTCTTGTGGCTCTTTGTCATCTGAATTATCTGCATTCATAAAGTTTTACAGACCTGCTCAATGTGCTGAGCTTGTCTGCATTTCAGACAGTTATGACTATCTGAAGCTTTTATTTTCTCTGTATTTATTCACCCAGACAACAGAAACATGTAAATACTCAGACTTTATGGTGCCAAAGTTATGACTGATCAGAAGATCTGAAACTCTTGGTTTGCAACAGAGGAAGTATCAGAAAATGTCATCATGTGTTTAGAAAATATTGGGTGCAATAATGAAGCAGCAGATGAAGTTGGTGAATACTTTAATTTTCCAGGATAAAAATAACCCGCCTACATAAAAATTACTTCACTGTCAGCTTCTGAATGTGTTTCTGTTTTCAGGCCCTGCTGATTCTTGATTACTTTGATAAATAGGGATTCTTATCTTTTAACTTAATCACATTAAATCCAGAAGTTGGAAAGTAACAGACTAATATATATGTATAATTTCTAAAGAAGACTTTACTTGTGCTTTAGTCCATTTCAAGTTGCACTCAGTTACTTTTTCTAACTGCTGCTGGTAGCAGGACCAAGAAATCAAGAAAAAAATCAAATAACTCATAATCTGTTGCAGCTAAACTAAAGCTACATCAGTTTGACTCATTGAAAAAGAGAACTGCTTCATTCTGCATTACCCTTATAGACCACAAGGCTTCGGCAGTCAATAGTTTAGTGCCTCCATTTCCTACAGCATTGAAAATTTACCAAAAATATCTCAGGCATAATCACATTTGCATATGAAATTTAGAAGCAATGTTAATGATCATATTCAGATCACCTAAAAAGTCTAAAAAGAAGTTGAAAACTAGGAACAATCTGATCTGTTCAAAAACTTTAAAATAAATCCTGAATGAAGTTATATTTGTTCTTCTGTTCTCCATCTGATCTGCTTGTTTCTTCAGGTCATCCTTAATGTTTTTACAAGACAAAGAACCAGATGTGGTCTTATCATCAAAAATCAAGTATAAGAGTTAATTTTCTTTTATGTTTTGATCCATATTTACCTTGTGAGAAACTGTTTACATAAATCATCACAAGGTATAGAACAAAATGTTTATAAAAATTTAATATTTTTAATTGTAGCTGCATGAGGGTCACCTATTGGTCACTTGGAAGCACCGATTTTATTCTTACAGGAGGGAAACTCAGTTCAATAACAGAAACCTTCAATTTAACACAGAGCAGCAGAAACACATCAGGAGGAGAGAAGGAGGAGGATGAATCCTATATAAACTCATAGAAAAACACCTGAGCTATACTTTTCACTGAAATAGCTTCTACATATCTTCCTCTTTTTATAAGTGGGTTTTTTTGTGTCTCTGCGGGAAAACCCTTGACCTGTAACAATAAGAAGGAACTGTGGTCTAACTATATACAGCAGCGCGTCTAAAAGAGTTTATACAGCAGTTGCTATGTGGTTATTGGGTATGTTGAGCAGCAACAACCACATAATCATTGGTTTCCGTCGGCATGGAAACAAGTTATTCTCTCCAGATGCATTAAATGTTTTTTTAAATGTGTGTTTTTTGTTATAGTAAAGTATAGATTATAATATAAAACTTACATAACTTCACTGTTAAATTTTAAAAAATGGCCTCATTTTCCAAAACAGACCCTTTCACTCCTGTTGGACACTTTTTACCTTCACTTGATTTTTACATATTTACTTCACTTTGACTTTAGGATTTTGTTGGAATGATCTGACTATATATTTTCATATAAATGCATATAAATTTGATCTGCATGTCCACTACAGTAAATACTGACCGGATGTTAATTTAATTAAAACCCCCAGTGTGTTTTTTTTTTTCTGACAAAGCAGAAAATTTGAACTGTAATATTAAAATGGACGCCCTTCAGGTGGAGCATCTGCATGCAGGGCTGTGGATGAATCCCAGCTGGAACATCCCACCTTGTAGGTCCAGAGTCTGACCCAGAACCAGGAGTTTAACGTCTGTGATGTTCACTTCACAATCATCTCTAAATCCTCTTAAATCTTAAAGAAAGCAGCAGCTTCCTGCTGCAGGATGATTAAACTTTTCTGACCAGAACACGGCGATGAAGGCGAGCCTCCTCTTAATCGTCCCGACAACAGGAAACACTTCCAGCTTCAGGAGGTTTTAAAGATTAGGAAGCTCCGCTGCTTCGTTCAGCCGCGAATGAAAAGCGAAGATAAGCTCCTGCAGTCGACTGAAGGAGGGAATCTCAGCAGGGACAAAGGTGAAGACAGAGAACATGCAAACAACAAATCAGGAAAAGAGCATTTCAGAGTCATCACAGAGACTCTGGCAGCATCATTACTGTTAAATCACAATCAGGGATGCAGAGGATCTGCTCTCTGCAGGCCAACAGAACCAGAACCAGAACCAGAACTAGAGGATGGAGGAACCAACACTCTGCACATCTCTGACAAATTCAGAATTAAGTGATAAAACACTGCTATCCTAAGTGCTAAATGTCTCTTTGATTTGAAAGTGTTTATTTTATATATGATCTCTTCAGAAAAATAAGAAAAAAATCTGAAAGGTGGCCAAAAGTGAGTGTTGTTTTCCTAAAATAATTAACTTTTAGTATATAAATGTTGAAACACATTTTAGTTTGCTGATATTTAGTTGGACTGCAGCTAACTTTTAAATATTATATACTTTGTATATTTGTTTTTACTAATCCATTAATCTAAAGACATCAAACCAGAACTCAGTTTTTATATATATTCTATATTTTAAACAGAAAAAAAATCCTTTTTAAAACATTTTTCCTCGCTGAAAAACTGAAGACGTCAAACAAAATACACTGATATAAAATAAAGAGCAATTTCTATTTCTATTTCTATTTGTGATTGGAAAACATTTAAAATCTAGAAATATATTATGTGAGCAATTATTTTATGCTTACTAACAATATATTGAAAGATAAACATTTTTTATATTTGTAAGAGGAGTTATTGGTAGTTTTTACAGTTACAGTCAATAGATTAAAATATGCCATCCAGTGAAGCTTGTTTGAGTGACCAGATGCTTACAGATGTTTTCTGAACTGCTTCCTGAGATGTTCCTCTTTCTGTTCTCTCTGTTGGACCGACATCCAGTGAAGAGAAGGAGCCGTCAGTCAGAGGCGTCTCTCACTTACAGAATAAAACAGAAAGAGATTCTTTAATATGGCAGCAGCTGAGGGTCTTTTTTCCTCCACTGAAGTCCTGAATAATTAAAGAGCAGAGCTGCTGCCGACACTTCGCTTTAAACGGCTGCTAAATTAAACATGAACTACAGTTCTTACAGTGACAATGGGGAGCTGCAGGGCTGCTGCTCTGACTGATTTACAGGAACAAACACTTGTGAAAGTGCAGGAAAACAGTTTCATCAGATCTGGGCTTAGTGGAGGAATGTTCACACACTATGGATCATTATCTGACTGCGGCACATGGAAAACAATTCAGAAAACAAGAAGGTCACATCTGTCGTCGTTGTGGCGATTATTTTAGTAATCGTTTATTCTGATTATTGATTAATAGGATAAAAAATGTATACATTCAGCAGATTTTTCTTTTAACCACTTGTCTTTTTATATAATATTTGAAATACATTTAAAGATTCAAATAAACAAATAATTCAATCCCTTTTTGAATAAGAAAATATGTTTTATTGTCTACATTTCAGTAACACCATTCCTTTAATGAATGCTGGAATGTTTGTAACAAAATGCATTTTCAACTAATGAAATTCTTCTAACATGGGTAGAAAATATTTACAGACAAAGGTTTACTTTAATCATAAATGCAAAATGTAAACAGTTTAAATCAATCAAGTTTATAGAACATTTCAGCAGCAAGGCAGTTCAAAATGCTTTACATCATAAAGTTTTAGTACAGTTTTTGCTTAATTATAGTTTTAAGTGTGCCGTTCCACCAGCAAAGGCCTTTTTGAGTCTGTATATTTTTTTTAAATAATTGATTCATCACAATAAATCCTATTAATCCTTCCACTCCTACATAAAACCACTGAGATCTGGTGAAAAACAGACTAACTCTCTAGAACAGGACCAGGTTTGTGTTCCTGTGGTTTAACCTGAATCCAGCTGTGATCATGGAGATAATAACCTGATTTTATGAAAAACAAACATGTTTCCTGAAGTAAACCCAGAGATGGAGAGTTGGCTTGTAATCTGGGTGTTAATCCACCACCGTCCTGCTCTCTCTGTTTGTCTCAAGAACCAAATTAAAGTCACTTCAGCCCGTAAGCAGCTTTGAAGAGTGAAGCTCAAAATACCTTTCCTCTGCCGCCGAGCCAAGATCAGACCGTTAAAACCCGCAGATTAACTCCGGCTCATCTGGACGGCACGAAAGGTGCCCACATGTTGATGAGGTTCAGATCCCGGCGGCCCAGAGGTCAGCATCAGCAGGATCAGCATCAGCAGCATCAGCAGCATCATTAAGAGCAGCAGCAGCAGCTGGTCGGGGGACGAACAGATCCTGATCACCTCCACCCAGCAGCTCAGAGCAAACCGGACTGGATCAGAACTTTGACTCACCAAAACTCTGGACATCCTGGAAATGATTTTATTGTTGTTCTAGGTCAGTCATGATACTTCAACACAGAAATACACAGAAAAATCTGTTAATATATTATAATGCCTGAATGGAAATCTCTTTCCACTTTTCCTTTATGCTTTAGCTGCACATCATCTTTTCTCAGGTCTATCTTTGATGTTTTTTTCTTTTTGGTTCAGTTTTAATCCAGATTCAAGAAGGAAACACCAAATCTCAACAGAACGTCAACACAAAACATCTTAAGCTCATCTGGATGCCTTAGACTCGGATCAGTTCTGATCACTGGATCAATTTGTACCAGAAATGGTTTATCTGCTCTCTGTTTTCTTCCAGCACTGATAAATATGTTTTACCCTGATGGTGATGAGAATCATCCGTCTTCAGTGACAAAACTAAAGCATCTTTTCTTCAATATATTTTTTAAACCCTACATCTGGTCTCACAGTTGCAGTGTTTCAATTCAATAAGAAACACAATTAAAATCAAACATGAATAAGTTTGTTCACACAATAATTTATTAAAAACATTATTGCCCAACTACTTCCTGTTGTCTCCTTCATGTTCCTGCCAAGAGTAACATCCAGTTGTTGATCATGTGACAGGTGTGATGCTAAAATGTTGTTTCCATTGCATTTTTGCGAAATACACTGATTTTGATGCATCCAAAAAAACCCTCATCCAAGCACATCCAACGTTTATTCAAAAATCTGCCTTTTTTCCCCCCAAAATTGGCTTTAATAACATTTATTTTCGTAGTTCCAGTTTGTGTATTTCTATTGTCAATGGAAACTCAGCCCCCCAATTCCAGGTTGTCTACTGTGGTTCTCATTAATGTCTGACCTCTGCTGTGGTTTCATCATCTGGCTGCTGTTCCGTCGTTGTTGTTTTCTGTTGTCTGCAGATTGTTTGTCGCAGCAGTGAGATCCAAACAGCAGTTAATGACGGAGCCTCAGCGGCGCCGCAGACACCAGATCCCGTCTTTGTTTCCTCTGCAGAGGCTTCAGGCTGGACGCTTCAAACCAGCATGAAAAATTCAGCAGCTCCATTCAAACTTCTGCTTCTTTTTTTTAATCATTTCTGCATCATTAAAAGAGTTTTTATGATCCTTTTGAGAAGAACCAGAGCCTCGGGCAGGACTTTTTGTTTTTAAAGCCAGAGTTGAATTTGATTTAAAGTTGAGTGTGAGACAACAACTCGAGCAGATCAACACAAGCAGAGAGAAACAGGCCTCAGAGGAATCAATATATGTCTAAACCAGCAAAGATTTCAGCTTCAAACGATCAGAATGAACTTTAACTTTAAATAAGATGAAGGTTTAAATCTGAATCATCTCGACTCGTCTGCAGCTGATGGAGTTTCCAGAACAACACAGATCCATCCCTCTGTTATCCCGTCTTTATTTCCACTGGAATATTTTCCCATCAGCTCATCATCAACCTGAGAGTCTAATCCAAAGTCAGCGGCGGCTCCTGTTTCTGTCTCTGTTTGTGTTATTGCCCACTGCCAGGAGGGGCCCGGGGCCCCCGAGGCCCCCGAGGCCCTCAGGTGTCGATATCTGAGCGACAGGAAGTCGCTGCGTTTCAGGCCGAGGTAGAGGAGGAGGATGAAGGACAGCAGCTGCGTAAATACTGCCATCCTCCTCTCCTTCCCATCAGCCACCTCTGCTGCGGTGACGCTGACACCTGATCAGGTCTGATGTCACCGTGAGCAACGGAGAGCCTGAAACAGAGACGGGTCGGAGCCGGTCCAACGGGACGCACCTCAAAGGGTTCAGGGACGAGGGAGACGGAGAAGCAGCTACAAAAACAGAGAAACGACAGAGAAGACAGCAAACAGGATCCAACGTTTCCATGTGTCCCTGCTGATCTCTAGGTGTTTCACTGGGATTATTTCACTCAGCTGAGGCGTGAGAAATCAGTAAACACAATCTGTGCAGAAATCCAGCTGTTCTCTGAAGGTTTGTTAGAAAACATTAACGAACAAACAGCATCACAAAGGCAGAGGAACAGCAGACCAGATGGAGGAAGCTGTGGAGAAGTTTAAAGCAAAGATAAAACAAAGCTTTGAACATCTGATAGAGGCTGATCCATCATATGAAGATGGAAAATATGTGACACAACTAACTGTACAAAAATATGAAGGTCCATCAAAACTGACAGACGAGACAAGGAGATGGTTACTGTATTTTTCAGACTATAAGCCACACTTTTTTCAGTAGCATGGCTAGTTTTGCAACTTATATGCTTTTCTTCCTCTTCATGAGCTTTAAGGATAAAAGGTGACCATCTGAAGCTGTGAAAAAAAGCTAATGTACACATGGATCCAGCAGGATCAATGGTGCCATTACATCTCCATGCTTTGGTAGTTGTCAAGGAGATAAATGGAAAATACTTTGCAAACAGGCCTTCTTGGTGTTATCGCTTCATGCAATGTAATCGCCTCTCTGACTAATGGAAACTGGTCTGTCAGAGACTGTCAGCAGATTTACAAGCCAAAGGCAACAGTTTCTGTAAGGTCATTGAAAAGAAAGTAACTAAACAAAAATAACTAAAAGTAACTGTCACTGGAAGCTTGTCAAAGTAGATCAGAAGATGGAAGAAATCATGTCAGAAATAAAACTGAGAGATTGAAGTTGAGTTATTACACAAAGAAGAAAGGTTCAAATGTGTAAAGCTGGTCAGCAGGTCGGATACTTTTGTGATGCACAATAAACACTGACAGAAAAAACCCACAGAGTGACGGAGAAGAGCAGCTTCAGAAACACTGAAGTTTATAGAAACGTCTGCAGATGCCACTGAGATCTTTACTATTCTGACAATCAGAGATACTGCAAAGGCGACAGAGCAGAAGCACAGAGACATCGGGTTCTTGAAGGGCCCCTAAGGGCCCCAACAACACTCATTAACACCCAGACGAACATGTTTTAATTTAATTACAAAACGTTTCAGTTTCTGCAGGCAAGTTGAGCTTCATCAGATAAACAATGAAACAATCTGAACAAAGTTTTTTTCTCAATATTTATCCCAACTCTTGTTGTCCAGGGCATAAAAACATCAGGATGTTTTAATTTCATGATTAACTGATTATGAAGTCTGTCAGCTTCATGTAACACCGCCATAGAAACATTTCTGTGGGTTAAAAACAGACTCAATGTTCCTTCTCTCTGTAGGTCCTCAGAAAACATTTACTCCAGGAAAAAGACACGTCCTGCACTCTTATTATAGCGTATTAGTTTTTAACCTTCCTACAAATACTTTATTTATCCAGGTAAGGCAAAGGATAAATAAGCAGTGTTAGATCTTTTATTTAAAAACCATTTACTCTCTAACCGCATTTATTGTTTAAATATATTTGAGCTGGATTCAGAGCAGAGCTCCGTAAAATCTTTGGCCTCTCACCAGAAGTCCCAGAAACACTCTTGTTGTTTCCGACTTTAATCACAATTTGATCTCCTGCAGCTTCCTGACAGATTAATCATCTCCTCGCAGCTTCAGCACAAATTAACCACCCAGTTCTCGTGCTAATTTTAACCGTAATCCTGCCGTTGATGGACGTGGCCGTCGGACCTCTGAACAACTTGGAACAACTCGGAGGTTCCGTGCTGTTTGGATTACTTTGGATTAAGATGCAATTCCCTTTTTAATCTCCCTGCTTGAAGATGAGCAGTGACACTCGGAAATCCTCGTCCGGATGCTCAAACTTTCTGATCATCGCTTTCACTCACCACAAACCTTCTGTCAGAAGATTATCTGCTGTCGAGGATCTGAGGAGCTGCTCTGAACATGAGCGGCTGCTGCTGCTGGTCTTTATCTGATCTGATCTGCAGATCCAGGAGCTCCTCAGGGCTCCACCTCTGGCTATTTCTATTTGATCATAGTTTGGGCCTGGTCAACTCAGCAGATCCAGAAAATTAATGCAATTACCCATGTAAGAGCAGGTGGATCTAGAGGAGTGAATGTTTAAGTAAATCTGAATTTTAGGTGCTTACATTTTCATGATGTCATGATTTCATAATTACAACACTTCTGTTATTGACATGCTGATGTTTTGTTGGGATTTTAATTAAACACACACACACACACACACACACACACACACACACACACACACACACACACACACACACACACACACACACA
>CAEGAF010000425.1:0-23924 GCA_903067075.1 Micropoecilia bifurca
GGTTATAAGGCGCACTGTCGGCTTTTGAGGAAATGTAAGGTTTTTAGGTGCGCCTTATAGTGCGGAAAATACGGTAAGTAAAACTTTTAAGTAAGTAAAACTTACTCAGATGGAAAGAAAGTTGCTACTTTCTTTCCAACTTTTTACTTTTTTCTTCCTTTTTACTTTTTTCTTCCTTCCTTAGTTATTTTCTTACCTAAAACCTGAAAGAAAGTTGCTACTTTCTTTCCAACAGGGAGAAAGTAGCAACTTTCTTTCCATCTGAGTAAATTTTAAGTAAGGAAAGTAGCAACTTTCTTTCCTTCTTTCCTGTATCCTCCTCTTTTCCCTCCCTCCATGCCTCTCTCCCTCCAACTCCTTCACTCTCATTTCTTCAGGCTAAATATTTAAAGACTTTCTTCTTTATAAATACATGCCATGAATTCATAAAACCCACTGAGTTGTAAAACGTATGAAATATTGAAATGAGTAATGTGTAGAAAACTATTTCATCACCCTAGAGTCTTTTGGGAAAGGAAAAAGTCTAACCCTCCGCTCTGCGTCCAGGTGGAAGTGAAGCCATACGTGCTCGACGACCAGCTGTGCGATGAGTGCCAGGGAACCCGCTGCGGCGGCAAGTTTGCGCCGTTCTTCTGCGCCAACGTCACCTGCCTGCAGTACTACTGCGAGTACTGCTGGGCGGCCATCCACTCCCGCGCCGGCCGCGAGTTCCACAAGCCGCTGGTGAAGGAGGGAGGCGACCGGCCGCGCCACATCTCCTTCCGCTGGAACTGAGCGACGGAGAGCGAGAGGCGACAGAGAGGCAGGGGAAGGAGAGGTAGTGCAGGAGTCGCAAATCATTGTACAAATAAATGCACTTTTCTGTTGCTGGTTCCTTTTTTGCTCTAATTTCACCTAACAGCATTTTGTTTCTGGTTTTATTTAAAGTTAATATATATCAATATTTTGGAGATAGAAAAGAAAAAACTGGAATTGTATCCAAATATGTCCATTTAGGGGGGCAAAAATGTAACATAATTTTATTTTTCTTCTGATTTTTTGAAATATTTTTATTAGTTCTCAAAAAAAAAGATATATATATAAATATAGGAAAGTTTTGATGTGTGATATGGTACTCTGCTATTCAATTGGCATATTTTTCTAAAAAGAATATTTCCTTTTGATACAAGAGGCCCTTAAAAACACCTTTGATTTGACATTCAGCTGTCTTATATTGTAGCAGAGCTGTTGCCTTTTTCCTTTTGTACAAAGTCTTCACAGCAAATGCTGCTGAAAAAGTGAGTCATTGGCTATTTATTTCTGAGACGTGGGATTAAGTTTGCTATTGCTGCAAGAAGCTCCAGAGCAAATGTGATTAACAAAGGTGTTGCTGAAGAAGAGTGCACTTATTTCTTGTTTTAAAGAGTGAAGACACCGTATATGAGACCCTTTTGTAGTTAACCAAAGCTGAATTCTAATTAACTTTGTAGAACAGAAAGGGCCCGCCGCAGGAAGAAATGGAGTCTTTTCTCTCCCTGTTTGAAAGAAAGAGAAAAAAGAAAGAAGAAAAACTCATTTTATGAGTTCCAAGACCATACAGACATTTTGACGTTACTTGAAAAAAACCACACAGCAAATTTTAGCAACACAGATTTGGGTTTTGATCTCCACTTTTCACATGCAAAAACCAATACCTCAGACTCAGCTGCTAATGTGCCGAATACATTAAGTAGAAGAAGGAAAAAAAAACAGCAAGTAAGCAAGGAAAGCAAAACACACATTACCACTCTGGTGCTAAGCTTCCCTTTGAGCGACAGACAGAGTGACCTAACAGGCACAGTTTTTTTACTCGCTTGCTTCATCACCTCCTTATTTTTGTAATCAAACCCAGGGTTGTGCTAGGGACGGAGTAAAGTATCGTACAGTATACAGTGTAACGTGGGAATGTATGGCTGAGGGAGGATAGGGAAGAGGCAGGCGAAGAGATGAACGCAGCCCGGCTTCCCCTTCCTCATGTCCGCTTCTGGCCTCTAGAACAAGACTAGCAGCTAACCGAGAGCGCGGCCTCGTTGTTGCATCCAAACCAGATTATTCAGGACATGAGGTGAAGGTGCAGCGCCTTTCACAAGCACTTCATACCTCTTAATCTTTTTCTACGTTTTTAGTCACATTACAACCACACATTTCAGTTTATTTGATCTGTTTTTCACAATATACCAACACAAAATTATGAAGTGAGAGGAAACGAATAGTTTACAAATATAAACTAGAAACTGTGGCAGATTGCTCCATCTCCATCCAGATGGAGAATGTCTTTCCACATCAGTTTTTAAATCTTGCCACAGATTCGTCGGCCTGGACTTTGACTGGGCCATTCTGACATGAGATTTGATCCAAAACCTTCCATTATAGCCCTGGCTGTTTGATTAGAAATGATCCCATATGACAAGGTTTTCCTTTTCATTTTCCCCATTATTCACCTCCAGCTATCGTCCAATCTGCTGGGCCCCCCTGATACCCACAACATGATGCTGCCTCTACCATGTTTTACCTTGTGGAAGAGACATTCAGGGTGATATGTAGTGTCAGTTTTCCTACATACAGAACTCAGATGGTAGATGAAACCAGAGTTTAGTAGCATTGAATTTCATTTACCAGTAGCAAATTGAAAATGGGTGAATACATGATATTTATATACTGCTTTGTGATGGTTTATTAAACAGAATTTCCTAGAAAAAAAAAACTGAAATGTAAAAGAAGTTTAAGGGTCATGATGAGTGTGCTTGTGTGGCGCCACCTTCTCAGCACCAAACAGGAAGTGCCCGTCTCCGCTGGTTCCCTTAAAACCCATTTGTGCAATTCTCCCAAGTCTTTAATATCAAAAGTGCTCCTTTTGCATCCAAGATTGAAAGCGACGCTCCACGAAGCGCGCAGTTTGCGTTAATCTGCTTTGCACATCATCAGCACGCGTTCGATTCACGGAGGGGCGGGGGCGTCGCCAAGTGAATCCAACTCAGCATCCAGTGTTTTAGAAGCATAAATGAAGATTTTCTCTTGCAGTGTGCTCTACTACTACTACTACTACTACTACTACTATTACAACACAATCGTGACCCACATGCAGTTTTCAGGCCCGTTCGGTTGCACCCAGTGGCTCATGGGAACCAAAGATGGCTGTGCAGTAGTGGGTCATGCTGTAGCTCATTTCCTGTCAGGTTTTTTTTTATGTTTTCTCTCATTTCTTTAGAGTTTTCTTTTTAATTTCTCTCTCTCTCTCTTTTTATATATATATATATGCTCATAGATGTATCACTCCGACCCAGTTTTTGTTTCACCGTTAAGCCCTGGTGGACTACAACAAACCAAAGATTGGCCTTGAACACAATGCAGGCGCTGCAGATATATTTAACAGTGAACACCATCTGTGGAAAACCCAACAGGGCTTGCAGACCCACAGAAAAAGACTCCAGCTCAGAGCGGAGGTGGTTCTGTCAGACACGTGTTTTTTTTATTTTTGTTGTTTTTAATCTCAAATACTTCTGCAAGTTTAAAGTGTACATTCCCACAGCAAAGGTGAAAATAATCCTCTCATTTTCTTTGGTGTTTTCCGTCACTCAGTGGCGATTTTCTAGCCGAGCATTTAAACGTCAGGGAGTTGGTACCGAAACTTGATTTAATAACACACACTAGTGAGAATCCTCATATTGGCGGAGGGGGGTGTCGCTTTGCGCCCCTGCATCAGTTTTGCGGGTGAGCATTTTAGAAGTTTTAAAAAAAAAAACTCACACACTTTGTGAAGAATTTGCTGTTTAAATGAGATGAAAAAAAGATTATTTTATACATGGCCTGCTGATTTTTTGGTACAGTGTTTTCTAGCTAAATTATTTTGTCATGCACATAAAAACATTTATTATGCACTACTTTTCTAAATATTTTTTTTCCCCTTTTTTTGTCTTCTTTTCCAAACAGTCATTTTAGGCACATTTTTCACAAAATGGGGAAACTCCTTTTTGCAATACCTCAATTTTTCACATTGTGAAAGGTAGCTTTTGTACTTTTGTTACTGAGAGATCTGCATATACGGAGATGTTTCATTTTTCGAAAAAAAAAGGACAAAAAAAAGTTGAGTGCTTTCAATATATATTATTTTCAATTATGCTTTTTATACATTTCCGTGCTGAGGAATCTTTACAACTTTACGAGTGCGCAGTTGTGTTGATGCGACTTCAGATCTGCAGAGGAGAGACCAAAGCGGAAAGCTCTCTTGGTCTATGTATTTTAGTTTATTTTTTTTATTTTTTATTGGTCATATACCAGATGTTCTCCGGTCAATCTGCTCAATAAAAGCATGGCGGGAACAGAAAAAGAAGAAAATCCTGTAATTTCAAATTGATGTAAATGTCTCCAAACTTGGCTGTACTAGTTGGAGGAAATGGTCACTTCTGTCTTGGTTTCCTCTCCATAGATGGAGCATAACTTATAAAGAGGAGAATGCAAAATCTGGTTCACGCTTAACGCTGAATCTTGTACCACAAGAATGGATGTTTGGTGTTTTAGATATTTTAATATTTGAAAAAAAAAATCTATATACATATACATATATATATATTCTTGAACTTGCCAACTAGCACCTATTGTAACCCTTAGCATGCATGACGAAAAAAGAGAAAATGACAAGTACATGAATTAGATATTCAAATTAACTGTTGTGGTGTGCACCAAATGTTTAACTATTACGTTAAGGACACCTCAGCTCTCCCCCTCACCCCCCCTCGTGTCGATTTCCCCCCCGCTTCCCCTTATCCGCAGACCTCTGCAGGGATGCACATGACGGAGAGATAAACATTAAAAAAAAAACTTAATCCGATGCAGCAGTGCAGGACTTTGAGCATCCGTGTTTAAAAAAATTTTAAAAAATGACAAAAAGGAAAAAAAAAGCAAACAAACAAAAAGAAACACTGTTTTGAAAAGACTTGAGAACTCATCCCCGCCGTGCGTCGCGGTGAGCTTACGTAGACCTATCTGGAGGAAAGGGGAGCTTAAAGACTTGAATGTGGTAAATTGTTGCAAGTTAACTTCAAGTTGTTATGTGCAATACTTCTTTTGAACCTTTTTCCAGAGAAAGACTCTTTGCAATGTAATTCTTTAATGCCATTTTTAATTGCAGACATTTAATTAAAGAAGATGTTAATATGTTTTTCACAGTCATTTTCTACTGTTATTGTAATCCTTTTCATGCTGGTGTTTGTAAAAAAGAAAAGAAATCAAACTATTTGTACTAATATAAATAATTGAAGTTATTTTTAAAACATTAAAGGTTTTTGTGCTCATTTTGCTTATTTTTTTCGTTTATTTTAAGCTACTGTGATTGATTGCATTGTAATTATTAGGTCAACGATGTATTTAGCTGTTTATTGGTATATTTTTAATTGGAATGTATAATTGATTTTTATAATTTTGATCAGATTTTTGTTATATTTTTGAGGTGAAGCTTTTAATATGTTAAAGTGTCTAGTTTTTACTAATTGCTATATTGTGCTCCACAATATATGGTTCACATTTTCTGAAGGAAAATAAATATTTAAATATTTGTCTGTTAATGATGTTACTTAATGGCAAGATTTCAATAGTTTTTAACTGTGTATGGGAAGGTTGTTGTATTTATTAATAGCATTTTTTACTTAAGATATCACCTTAATTTTTATTGTCATTTCACTTTATAAGTTCCTATTTTTGTATTTTCCTTTCTAATTAAGTTATGTAATACGGATATGTCCATATTTCTAGGAGTTGGTCTGTAGAAGTGCTAGTGAAACGAAAAAGAAAAATCTATTGTTATTTAATTGTTTGCAGCCAACTATTTATAACAGTATGCATAATTTTTAAATATTTGTAATGTGAAATGTTGAATGAAATAAATCTTAACTGTGATGAAAGGGTGTGTTATGGTCTGATTATTTATGCTTTGTGTTTGCCTATCGCTATACATTTCCTTGCGTTGAGTTTCCCGTATTTAGCTGAGTATCGATCAGCCTGCGGCTCTGAATGGGACAGGCAGTTCAGGTTGCTTTACCAGCAGCAGCTCTTCTGTTTTACTAACTCTGTCTCATTTTCCTCTTGATAATAGTCCATAAATTCTGTTATTTGGATTAGAGACGTTTTCTGGCCAGTCAAATGCATCGATGCAGTAGTTAATGAAGCACTTATTGATGTTTTTGTGCAATATGGACAGGTGCCAAGTCCATCAGGAACAGAAAAGCAGCATCTCCAGGAAGCTTGTCAGCCTGGAGAAGCATGAAGTGCTCTAGAATTTCCTGCTGAATTGACTTTAAACAAAAAGGCTGGATAAACACCAGCAGATGAAACTGCTCCTTAAATCATTAGTGATTGTGGAAAGTTCACAATAAAACACAAGCAGGAGGTTTCTGATCCTAAAATCCAACTTTTTCAAAATTGAATGGAACATTTGTTTTCATCTGAAGTGGACTTTGGACCTGACACAGCACAGGACGTCTGACATGGAGTCTGGTTCAGACCTTAACATGAGGACAGTGACAGTTTGTGTGCAGACTCCTCCTTGTCAGTTTCCAAACTCTTCAATGGACTTTGAATCACAACCCTCCCAAAGTTGTCTTCTCTGTTACTGGAGCACCTTATTCTACCACACGTTTTCCTTTCACCCGCCTTTATATTGGCATGTTAAACATATTTTGTGATTTACTCTATTAAAGAAGGTGTTGATGATTCTCTGGACAATTGTCAAGTCTGTATCAAACGGTGTCTCCTTATTGGTCAAATTTAAATACTTCAGAAACAGACGTTTGGGTTTCTATTGTAACCGACATATTTATCAAACTTAAAAAGTAAATAACTGTTTACATGTATGTCTCTCTGTGTGTAGACACATATATTAAAAAGTTAAACTTTTTGAATGGAGTTACTAAAATAAACGTCCTTATAGTCTAATTTACTGAGGAAAAACTTCTCATTTTGTAAATACCAGGTTTTGCCACCATGCATGTAAATGTCAGTTTTGTTTTGCAGGCCTCAATACTGATGCCTTCATGCCACGTGAAGGCTTAAATCAGACTGACTGTAGGAGCCTGTAATTTTGTGACTGGTAATAAATGAGTGGAACTGCACTCAAATCACAGAGGAATAATTCCTTCTCATTTATTGGAATCCCTTGTAAAGATGTGTAAAAAAAATGGTAACTACGTATTTCACATATAAATGGATACATACCAAAAGTAATGCATGTTAAGGAAAAATAAAATCTACTACACCATAAAAGCCACCACTTGCCAGTGTGTTTCAGCTGCAAAAAGGTTTTCCCCACAATATCATTTTTCAGCCAAACAAATGCTTATTTTCTGCCAGCACAGAGTCTCGATTACGCATCTTTTCTTCACACAGCTAAAGTGCTTCGTCCAATTTTTCAAAGGACATCAATACTCTATTTTTTCAGTGAAAAGGCTGTTCTCCTTATTCAACAATGTCATGCTTCAATTCTCATTCAGACACCTTAGGATGGTTTTCCAGAACATGTTTGCTGTTTTTCACAGTTTAATCACACCTTGGTCACAAGCAGTACAGAACTGTTTGACGGTATAAAGAACAAAGGGCCTCTTGTTTCGATGCTGTCAAAACTGTAGCATCCAAGTTATGGAGCTTTGCAGAAGAATTTAGACTTTTCACACAATAACTCCACAGATCTGAGCATATGTCAGTATATGACTCCATTGCAGCTCAGTTCATATACAAAAAGCTGTTCTCCTGCTGAAAGGTAGATTTTTGGCCCAAGCTTCAGGTTTTTGGCTTCCTCTAGTAAGTTTTCTTCCGGGGCTGTAGTTTTTCTGCCCTCAATGGAGAAATGCATCTCCAGAACATGTATTGGTGAATATATTTTCTGCTGCCATTGGTAGCTCCTCCAAAGTTAGTGTGGGTCTGTTCACTGCTTTTCTCATCGATAGTTCCCAAGCCTGACAGTTTGGTAGGTTGTGGTATACTGTTCAGTTTTGGCTGATGATTGAGAAATACTCTGTGGGATGTCCACAGTTTGGGACATTACTTTATTGCCTTCCTCTCCTTCAAACAATTCCACAGTTTCATTACTGACCTGTTTGTTGTGTTCATTGATCTTCATGTTCTCTAACAAACCTCTGAAGCTTCTGCAGAACAGATTTATCTATAATTAAATTAAATTAAATTACATACAGATTGTATATGACTTGATTACTTGATTTTACTTTGGGGTGTTAGAGGAAAGGGGGGTGAATGCGAAATGCCATCCAAATTTCAGTTTGGATCTTCATCCTTCTACTTAATATTCGTGCCCCAATTTGTGTTGGTTTATGGCACACAATAAAATAAACATGAGTTTGTGGGTGTCAGATGTCCAAATAAGGAAAAGTTCAATGTAGTATGAATACTTAAAGCAATGTAACTCAACACACGGTCTGGTGTTACGCTTCTTACAGTCTGTAATACAGTAAAATGATCGCCAGATGGCAGTGTAGGACAAAAAGTAAAACCGACACGACTCACCTGATGTTGTTCTCATTTGGGCGCCATGAAGACACATTTTAAACATATATTGTCTATATACACATTTCTAAACCTATGAATAATTGAAAAATATATATACAGCTAGCATTGTGTGGATTATGAACAGCGGAAGTCCTCATCATGTCTGTGAGAGATTTTCAAAGCAAAAAGCAGGTGTGTTTTTTTTCTTCCTTAGTTAAAACATTTCTATTTTTTATTTCATCATCTGGATTGAAATTAATTAATAATACCATTTTTCCATATAGTTTTCCAAACGATTCCACCTTCCTCAATGTAGAAGCTGGAATTTACGAGGCAATTTCAAATGCCACATTAATTTATCTTCCACTTTAACCAAACAAACAAACGAGACCCGGGGATTAAACGTCCCTCTAGCGGCCAGCAGCTCCGGCGGTTGGGTGAAGCTCCACCGAGGAGAAGAGGCTGTGCTCGGATTAGGGGGTTGGGCTGCCTGTGCTTGACGGAAAACCCGCTGCCAGACATCCAGCTTGTCCTCGGCGGCGCAGTGTTGCTTTTCCCCCGCAGCATCAGCAGCAGCGACACCGCAGCGCGGCTTCACCTGCGTCCCAAAGCTCCGTCCTCAGGTCCAGAGCTCCGTCCTCAGGTCCAGAGCTCCGTCCTCAGCGCTGCCGCAGACCACAGCAGGCGGACGGACAAGGACGAACAGCTGGAAGTAAGTGGCATCACTTTTCTTTGCTTAAACGGCGGCGAGAGAAAGCATTGTCTGTTTTTCCTCCAAAACCCAAAATCGTGCGTAAAAAGGTCCACGTTTTTGCATATTATCGCAAACCCTGAATAATTTCTGACCTTAAAGAAATCCACAAACCGACAATATATCTGTTACTTCTGAACTTATTTCTCTGTGTTGATGAGACGTACTGTTTTTTTTTTTTGGTTTTCAGGAGCAGCTCTTGAGGGAAATAAAGGGATACAGCAAAGCTGACGATGGTGAAACTGGGGAGTAATCTTCAGGACAAAGGGGCCAAAGCTGTGAGTGTGGAGGACGGCTTTCAGAATGTTCCCCTCATCACTCCTCTGGATGTTGGCAGCCTCCAGAGCCAAGCACCTGACAAGGTGAGTCACTACAGCCCACCAGCTCTGGGGGTTTATCTGTGTTTGTGTATGAGGGACAGCAGAGCCGGCCTGAGGTAAAAGCAAACTTGGTGACATATGGAACCTCAGGAAAGATGAAAGATGTTTACAAATAAAGTAGCTGGAACAAATAAAGCAAAGATGCTGTCAGTAGAGGAGATGCTGTGGAGTTTTCCCAATAACTTCAAATAAAGAGAAAATTTAGTCTTATTCTTCATAGAGGTGTTAAATCTGACTGAACAAAAGGAATAAGATTATCTTAAGTTATGCACTGAAGCACATGTTCCTATCTATATGTTGTGATTTGAGTCAGCTACCACATCTTGGTTGATACATTTAAGAATGAATAGAAAGCAATTTGAGTTTTTACTTTTGTTGCATTCAACAAAGGGGGCAACTCTTACAGATCAGAGCCAATCAGAGCCAATTGTCCAATTCTGACTATTATTCTGACATTTGTCTGGACATTTTCCCCCACATCTACCCTCTATGAATCAGTTGTTCTGTGCTTTGCTTCGTACCGAGAGTCTAAACCCTTGGCTAGAGAAACGAGGCGTGGAATCTGTTCAACCTTTAAATTACTGGATTGCTAACATTTGGGGGTGATGTGTGCTGTATCCCAGCTCCATTGTTAGGGAAGATATGCTATAAAGCTTAGCAGAAATTGAGTGTGAAAAGAATTTGTTTTATGACCCCCTTTGTTTAAAAGTATTTCTGGAAATAACCATAATCTACAAATGATTTGTTCTCATTAACTGCAAGTGCTATTATTTTTTTTCTGATTCTAATTGGATTTATTTTAGTTATTCACATTACCTACACATATGTGATTAAAACAGAATGAAGAAACACTGATTTGGACGGCTGTAGAAAGTCTGCACATGATTCCTAAAAAAATATTTTGAATATTAACAACCACTTTGTCCATTTATTGTCAACTACAGGTTCTCCTGTAGCTGCGGCCCATAAGAAAAGCTGACAAACCAGATCATTCGCCGGCAAAACGTTGTCCACCTTGTTTGTTTAGAAAAAGATAAGTGACTGGAACCAAACATGACTAACTTTTGCAGTGAACACACATGAATACATATATTGAGCTAAATTAAAATCATTCGTTTGTGAAAATTATACTGAAAAAAAATATGTTGACAAATCTATAAAGCAGGTATTATATCTTACCCACTAACGTTGTTTGATTTTTTAAGAAAACTCACGAATAAATATAACATAGTGAAGATCATTGACTGAATTGTTTTTATAGCAAATTATGCACTTAAAGGAAAAAGAAAAAAAAATGTTTATGACCTCAAAAAGGGGGGGGGGGGGAATAAAATATAGCCAATAAAAGGACGGTTGCTAACTCTGAGGTGCTCAACAGGAAGTGGACCTCCGAATGACATTCTGCATGGGACCTCTTATGACTTGGGCCGGCCCAATTTGAGTGTTTATGTCAGGGAAAGCATTATTGGATGTGCATCTGTCTGTCTGCTTCTGTTGCCATTTAAGTCGCTGTTGTTGATCCATGCCATCCTGAAACCCTCTTAACTGGAATAACCCCATCCTCCAAAGTACTTACACACACACACACACACTAACACACACGCCTATGATGTTTGATTCATTCACACATTCATTCATCTCAGCTGTCTCCCGGCTGTGTCCTTTGTTTTCCAGCTGAGATTAGGAGACAGATTTGGTGCCAGACAGCTTGTCATTTATCATCCTGACATGCCATAGTAACTCCGCCGCCGCTCGTTAATCCAGTCACCATGGCGGTGGAGCAGAGCCGATTGGTGCGTCTATCTGCGGGGTTGGGACAGAGAGCTGTGCTGATTGCACATTATGGAAATGAATGGAACCAGGCAATAGGCAAGCTCATTATCACTTTCAGCACATTTGGAGGCTTTATGTATGAAATGTTTTTCAGTGTTTTGCCACGTTCCGTACAGCAATCACAGGTCCATTAATTCGTTTTTCAGATGCCTAAACCTATATTTTTACTTTTGTGTACTCATCAATATATTGAAGAGAATTTCTTTTTCCAACTTGAGAAACTTTGGAAGCCTGGAGGTTGTTTGCACTCCTGAGTCAACACAGCATCTTCGTTATCTTCAGAATGTGAAGTCATCTGCAGCCGGGTGGCTTAAAATAGGAAAAAGCTCAGATAAAAAAATCAGACATATTTATCTGTTGCCCATTTTGCAGGTTTTTTGTTGCTTTAATGTGTGTTCATTCGGTGGGCAGTTTGTGTTCCTTGCATGTAGCTGGGAATAGGGAGTCAATTTTATGTGCTTTGTGTTGGACTTCACTGCAGATTTTTAGATGGTTTCCCGTATTTCGATTGGTCATTGCTGGGGCAGCAGAGGAGGGACTTGCCCAAAGTGCCATTCATGCAGAACCTCCATCAGTGAGCGAACAGACTACAGCTAGTTTAATTTGTGGTGCGACTCAATATCAGAAGAATACTTTTCAGTCTTCTTTGGTGCAGGTCTTAGATAATGGCTATGTAATTTTAATTTCTTACCAAGAAAGTGATTAAAATGTTATGCTACAAAGGTATGCAACATTCTAAATATTGAAATAATTGATTTCTGCAGAGAAAACAAACATCATTTATTTCTCATTGTGTAACGTACCTTTCTTAGCCATGAGATTATGAACACAGACCAAAAACCAGTCACCCTTCAAGGCAATGGGCTCAGTTTTTCAAAGTTTATTGGTTAAAAAATACTTTTATGTTGTTCATTGGTCATTGTGACTCTTTAATTGACTAGAAAACATGATTAGGTGTAAATAAATCTGTTTGTCGTCAGCATAACAATAAAATGAGTGATCCAAAGGAACCATGGATAGTCTGATGGACAAACACAAGCTTATTTTTTTAAATAAAGAAAATAGTAACAACTGTAGATGTTGACATAGATATCTATAGCATGTATCATTTTTCTCATCAATATTTTAAATAATCAAATTTTTGTTCTTTATTCAAAATTATTGTTTTTTTTTATTTCAGATTTGTTTGAATTTGAAATATTACGTAACTAACAAAATCAGATGCAAAACACAATGGATTTTGATGTAAGTTAGTTATTTTGCTAAAAAATTATGCTGGATTATTATAATAAACTGTGTGCTTGAGTAACAGGTTTGCCTTGAACATAAAAGTGCATATTTTATGTGCTTGCATCATTTCTACTAATCTGTAATAGGACACACAAAAAGAAATGCGTAACAAAGAGAATATAAAAAGAAACAATTTCTACTGAGATCTCTTTGCAGAAAAAGAAGCACTAAAACCATTTTGCATGCAAAATTGTCACATTTTTAATAAGCTGGACATCTGCAGATGAGTTCTTGGTATTTTAGCGATTCTTTAACACAATCATACAGCTGCTGTTACAGCCTGCATAAAGTCATTGCACGGTCTGAACCCACATTTATTCTGCTTGGGGAGCCACCGTCTCTTTCTATTTCACAAACCTGTTAAGTGACTTGTCCTTCAATGCTCTTACACACTTGCATTTTTACTCACAACAACAATTGCTCGCTTCCAGCAGTGTACAGGTGCAGCCTTGTGGACACATGCAAGCATGTCGATCATGTCTGCAGCGACCAGTTTGTAAATGGTCGTCAGTCAAGCTGTCACTCATTTCCCGCTGATTAAATTGGTCCCAGCAAAACCAAGAGCAGCGAAACTGCAGCCAAAGCATCAGAACCTCAATATGCTGTATAGAAATATTCATGTTGTTGTTTTGCTGCATTTTTTCTTTCTTTTAAAGATTGCACTTGTTTTCCTCCTTGTGAATAAAGTTGCTGACGGATGATGCAGATGCTGCATGCCATTGCCCTGCCTCACAGTAAGAAAGCTTCTGGTCCAGACTCTGCATGCTGAGGCATGTTTGTCCTCCCACAGGACACAATGAGAGTTGGAAAGATTATGTGCCTTTAAGTTTCTTATTTGTCAGCAACATTAATTGTTAGAATTTGTGCTGCTGGCAAGGAGAGCATGGATGGTATTCAAGGCAAAAATGAATTAAATCTGTAACTAAACAAAGAATACAGAATGATGAGGTAAGGAGGAATAAAAACAACCCCATAATTTATTTGTTCATGACATGGACCTGGATTCAAGGTCTTCCACAAAGTCACAGCTTTTGTTAGGATTCTTCTGCAATTAAAAATGTTGAATTAAATGTCAGAAACGGTTTACTTCCTTTTGTTTTTGATAGGTTTGTCACACTTAAATGTTTCAAATCATTAAACTAATTTTACTGCCAGACAAACATAGCCTGAGAAAATACACAATGCAGTTTTCAAACAACAACTTAATTTTTCTAAGTAGAAAATAATCCAAACCAACCTAAGTCAGAAATAAAAAAGTAACTGCACCTCAAACAAAGTGACTGGTTTTCTCACTGTTGGCTGGAACAAACCTTTGTGAACTTTAAATTGCTAAAAATAAATCTTGGCCCTCTCTTCTTTTCCGAATCCTTTTATTTCAGCCACATTGGAGGCATTTTAGAGGCGTACAGCTTTTGTTTAGGTCACACCACAACATTTCAATTGGATTCAAGTTTGGGCTTGAATCCAACTGAAAGTCTTTAAGAGCTGGTCTTCTTGGTGTTCTTCAGACCATTCTAGTTATTCATTAACCATGAGAGCTTGAGAATAAGGTCACAAGGTAAAGGTCAGAAAATCTCCTTTAGGATTCATGGTCCATCAGTTACAACAAGCTGCTGAGATCCTGCAGCAGCAGTGATCAGATCATCTCATCACTATATTCAGGTTTGATCTCCTGATGCTACGTCTTCCAAAAAAGACTCTTTTGCCTCATCAGTCCTCAAAATATTTTCTAAGAAGTGTAAAACATCCTCTTACGGCTTTATACCATATAGATGATCTGCTCTATATTTCTGCTCTTTCATTCACACTTTTCTCATGACAACTGTTTTTTTAAACAAATCCTACATGCACCCTTATTAGGCTTGCGTTTTTCTTGAGGAGAATAAAAATATCTAACTCTTCCAGTGTTAAGTGCTTTCCAGCTGTACTTGCTAAAAATGCTGTGTGCTGCTCAGCAGGTTATGCACATGTTTTGGAACAAAGCTGCTAGAGATAAGGCTGGAGCTGTGACAGAAACCTGGAGCAATCAACTAAGCAGACTGTGAAATAATAATTAGAACCATGTTTTATCACTTCATACAGCCAAAAGGAGGACGCCTAATCATTTTTGGAATTGCTTTTCAGTGTTATTTTGGTGTTATATTCTTAATTTATTTTGACCTTAAACATAAAAAGTTGGAATGTGCTCCTAAAAGTAAATCCTTGGAATAAAAGTCTCATATTTGCTGAATTCAGGGCAGCTTTTTGGACATAATTTAGGAAATAAACAAATTGATTGTTTATCTACTTATCTGAGACTGTTGTTTTAAATCTGCCCTCCAAAGCTTACAGGGATGATTTCTAGCTCACATGATCAGTCCTGGACCTCATGTCACTCATTTGGTTCTGAGCAGCTTTACAAACACACACACACACACACACCCACACACATGTTTGCGCAGCTATCTTTGTGGGGACTTTCCATTGACTTCCATTCATTTCTACAGCCTAAACCTTACCTTTTACCCTTTTCCTAACCCTAACCATCACATATCTATCTCTAACCCTAACCAAAATTCAATTCACACCTTAGTCCTAACTCTGATCCCTGGCCCTAAAACAGGGTTTCCCCTTGTGGGGACCAGGCTTCGGTCCCCACAAGGAGCAATTGGTCCCCACAAATTAGTATATGTCAGGAAAATTGTCTCCACAAGGTATTATAAACAAACGCACACACACACGTTGCCTGTGGAGGACTGCGTTGTATCTACGGTTCTGTTTTCTCATGGTCACTCTGTTCTGTGTTTAGAAAGTGTGTAACCCAGCTGAGTTGCTTTAAAAGCTGCTCCTACTCCAGGTTTGTGCTGCACTTTTATCCCAGCTGTGCACTTAGAGACTGATTAATTCCTCTGATAATGGGAGAAGGCAAACTGCTGCTTTTATTTTCCAGATCAAAAAGGCGCACCGTGAGGAGCCAGCAGCGCTTCAGGAAGTATTCCTGAACGTTGTTAGTCAGATTTAAAAATGTAGAGAACATTTTACGCTAAAGAGATGTATAAAAACCTTTAAAATTGATTAACCTGGAGATGTTCTTCCCCCATGCATTTCAGTCCTCAGTGTAATGTGATGGGCAAAAATAAGGGTCCTTACCGTATCTTGTTTGTTGAATTATTTTTAATTATTTTCAGAAGTAATAATTTAAAGCCATTTCTTGATTTTTAAACACATGATTGCAAATCCAACATGAGTTTATTTGCCTTCTTGTGGAAATACATGTACGATTATGAGATCAGGCCTTCTTGTCCATATTTGCTCTGAAACATGACATGTTAATATTTACATTCTGAGCTCCTATCAAAGACAACCAACAACACCAACGTCTGTTTGTATTTCTAATCAAATAAATATGACAACATGAAAAGAGCGGCTGATTAAACATTAATCATCTTTGATTAAAATATCACTTGATCCTCTTGGAACTTGTTTTGCGGTGCTTCAACAAAGAGAGATTCCCTTTCTTATTATTTATAAAACATGTTGTTTATACCTTTATTCACAAGGAAACTAAAAAATCCAAGATGCCAAGAAAAAATAAAAATAAAAAGCTCGTCTGCAGCTGTCTTCCACACTGAACCTTGCCAAAAACCTACACTCCCACAGCTTGCTCTCCAGGGATTACAGATAAAACAGCAATCACTGCTGCAGCAGTTCTGAGGAATAACACACTGGAAGAGACGCAGAAAGAGGAATTCTGATGGATTTCCTGCAAGAGAGATCAAAACTGAAATAAACATAAAAAGATAAAGAGTTTTCCTACAAATGCAAATTGTTCTCATGTTTATCCTACATTCTCTTCTCCACTTATTCAAATACACAATTGAAATTTTCAAGGCATTTTAAAGGAACATCTAAATATTCTTCAGCAGCTCACTGCATTGAAACACAGAAGTAAAAGTATTAATATCCCTTCTGCTTTTATACAGTATCTGTTGCTATGTTACAACTACAAATCTATTTTGTTGGGATTTTATGTGACATGCAGATACAAAGTAATACATACTTATTGAAAAAGAAAAAAAGATACATGGTTTTCAGTTCTTTTTTCTACAAATAAAAATATGAAAATAACATTTGCATTCATATTTAACCTTTTGAAACTTTGTAGATCCATATCTTGCAGATAGTAAATGTCTGTTTAGCTATGTAGACATCTAGGGACTGAAATCTCATCTCATTAGTCTCATCTAATCTTTTGCTAAATGGTTTCACTCAAATTGCAAACAGGTTCTTCATGTTTCTTTCTTTAAACTGTGGCTTCGTTCTTGCCATTCTTACATAAAGATCATTCAACCTAAACTGCATGTCCTCCAGAGTTTCTAAAGATCTTTTTGGGTTTCCTCAAAGATCTCCTTTCCAAGCATGTCAGTTTAAGTGGACAGTCCTGTCATCACATTAAAATAACCAATTTGTGCATTTATGTTTTGTGATCCCAAGATTCTTGCATGTTTTTGGTGTAAATCATGCCTTTCTAAAACATATTGAAATGCATCTCCATTTCTTACAGAGAAACATTCAAAGTCACATGCTTTCAAGGTTTTTAAATTTAACATTACTCGTGAAAATTAGAATCTCCGAGGCTGAAGTGTTGCTTGGAGAATCATTTGCCTACCTTTTCTTGACATTTTACTGTCTGTCTTGCTGGCAGGAAAAAAAAAGGCAGCTAGTCAGCAGCCATGCATGATATGAAAAGACAGGTAAGGACAATGGTCTGTAATGCAGCCAGTGTAAGGCAGCAACATCAAAAAGGTGCAGCGCGAGAAAATGAGAAGAGAAGCATTGTGGTGATTGTTGTCAGATATACATAGCATCATTGAGCAAGGAAAATTTGTAAAATATCTGAAAAAAAAACAACTACATTTCGTAATATTGCTTTCTTGTTTCGAATCTTCACATCTTGACACACCTGATAAATAAGGAACATCATGTCTTCATTAATGAGGGTAAGATGGCCTTCTTTTGTCCTGATGTTGTCCACCATCATGGACGAGAGCCACCGTAGAGCTATGGGTTCGTTTGCTGTTCCTGTCTTTATTCTAATCCCTCTAAAAATACCTTGCTCTCGTATTTGTGGGGCAGCTTTTCAGGCATTAGTTTGTGTTTCAGAAGGACCTATTTTAGGATGAGATTAATGTTTGCAAATTAAAGGTTGCGTTTGGGTGGATTTAACTTCTGTTTAGGAACCAGCTCCAGTATTTCTCAGGATTTCTGTGATTCTTGGAATCTGTGTCTTAAATCAGGGCACATGTAGACAAAGAAGAAATAAAGAGACCATAAAGAGTGAATCCTAGAGGAGTAATGATACAAGATAGAGCAAAAAAGAACTAAAAGATATATCTAGGAGGCAAAACACAGGGAGTAGAACTAAAAAGGTGCAGATACATTTAATATTTCAAGTTATGTGGCAGTGTAGTTACTGTACATCTTCCAAAGGTTTTCTTTTATCCCCAGAATCGAATAGAATGTTTTTCTGCAATAAAAACTTAAGTTGAACTTTGGCTCCCTTTGGTACTTGTTCAGTTTAGGCTTTGAATGGTTTCTTGGCATTTGAACAAATACTTCTCACCCAAATAAAGGGCTTCAAACTCTAGTTTTGAAACATATATTTTATTAAAAGTCTTGGCATAACTTGATACTACCAAGCCTCAAGTATTGGAGTTAGCTGGTTCTCTTCAAAGCTTGTTTATGATTTTGATGAAGTAATGGTGTAGTAAATCTCTAACATTTCATTAGATTTGTTTGGATTTTGTTAGATAAAAATATTACTACGCTACATAGACTATTTACTCACCTTGCCTGCTAGATGTTTGAGGCTGAAAGTAAAAAATAACCATTTGAGACCAACTAACTAACTGAATTAGTTGTTCATATTCAAATAAAATAAATTTTAAAAATCTTTATAAGGCCTTTATATGGAAAAAAAGTAAAGTATTATGTAAAAATAGCAGTTATGAGGTATGGCATAATGCTAAAGTTATAAAACTCTGGATGTAGATTCCTGCAATGAAGCAGCAGAACAGCATGTTGTTGAGACGATTTTTTTCTTTTACAGATTTAAATGAAAACACTTATTCTCCAGTAATGCTTCCCTGATGTGCCTAGACTTTATCCAGCTAGTTAGTTATTACAGATGACTTATTATAGCTACTCATCTAAAGTACATGTACAAAAATTTACAATATCCCATCAGTAGTGTAGCAAAATGTATCTATATCTCTGCATTGTATATAAACAGTGAAAGCTGAACTAAACCCACAAATTCCATGTGCTCAGGAATGACCAAATGTAATTAATAACTTTAAATATCTTTTGACTTTGTATGCTGAAAAAAGCTTGTGTTTATGAATTGTTGGTTTTCAGAACAAAGTGGGACCCTTCTAATCAGAGATGGTGGTGCTGGTGGTTAAAGACGCGTGAAAATGAGCTAAAGTTGATTGATAGCCACTTCACTGGGTAATAAGAAACAAAGGAGTGAGACATGGAGGTGGGGAAAATGTAATGAAACAACATAAACCCCATTGTGTTTGAAACCTGAAAGCTCTGAGCATTTTGTTGTGAAATGACTTCAAGAATGAGAAAGTTGTGATAAAAAATTAGACATTAAAAATGGCAAGCAAGGCATTTGTGCTGCTACACCGACAGCCGCGGGGCTCCTGCGCCTCGGGGAGTCCGACGAAACGCGCCGCATTCACCTACTGCAGCTTTCAGCTTTCAGATAACAGCATCGTGGAGCAAAATGAAAGCTTTGTTGTTCAGATGGTGGAGTCGGTTTGTGTGCACAGCAGTTTCTGGCTTTGTTTCAAAGTGACAGTGAGCCGCTTAGCAGCAGCACAATCAGCCACAAGGACACTGAGACATTGGCCTTGTTTTTATTTTTTTCCTCCACCCCATTTTCCTTTGCGGCGCTCAACATCTCTTACCCCGAATCTTGGGGATTACTATCCAGGGATTGCAAAACAGCAGCTTAAACACTGTGTCCATTTCAGGATTGTAGTGGTGAATTTCATCATCTTTAATAATGAGGTTAATTATTGATGAATGTTCCCTGATGTCACATTTCAGTCCTTTGAGTAAATGAAAGAATAATGCACACATACTCATGCTTAAGGCAAAAATTAGAAAGACAAGTCATATTTTATAAGTGTGGACAGAAGTTACAGTGTAAACTTTATGCAGACCAGGATTTGAACCCATGACCTTCAGCAGTTCATGGCTTATAATTGACTCACCCTGTTTACTGTTAACTTGTTGTCAAATGTTCGTCCTGCAGTGATCATATTTAATTTAATGTTTTGATCTCTAATAGCAGCATTTCTGAGATTTGAGGAGGCGTCGCTGTATGAAAAGCTTGAGAAAAATGATGTGTGTGTTTAAATTTCCTGTTTTGTTTTTTCTTAAGGTGGTGGTGAAAACTCGGACCGAGTACCAGACAGAGAAGAAACGGCTGAAGGTTCCCAAGGTGGAGGAGTTTACTATCAGCTTCACCGATGGGGTTTCCGAGAGACTCAAGGTAATAAACAGTCAGTTTTATTGTCTTTGTTCTTAAACCTTTGGAATTACAAAAAAAATACAGTGTGTTGTTTTCTCCTACAGAAATCAAACTGTATGTAGTAACTGAAATAACTAATAAATAATTAATTGCAGGTCTTTAAGCTACAGATCAAACTATGAAGGTCTATGTACAGATGTTTCACTCAACCAGCTGCAGCCAGGTGTCTTTAGGCCAATCTGATTTTGTTAAATTTGAAATGCAAACTCTTCAAAGAACAGCATTTTTATTCCAACTGAGGAAGAATAATTTATTTACCAAGAGTTCACTATCTGTCTTTATAAATTAGATGCAACTGTCTCAACATTACAAGTTGACTGTGAAGATTATGCCATGAAAATTAGTGGGTTTGTGTTACACATGGTTTCTTTTTCCATGTCACTGTCATGTCACCTAATGTCGACTGTAATAATGAGGTTAATCTTTGATAAATGTTCCCAGATGGCACTTCAGTGTGAATCTGTTCTCCCAAGCAGGATTGTCCTGATTCCTGATGAAGTTGTTAAAACATTTTAACCCATTTTACCTACAACCCTAAGAACGTTCTGGTTATTGTAGGAAACTTTCCATTTTAGGTAGAAATAAAGAGTTTTGAAGGAAAGAGGCTTTCAAAGCAGACCCTGCTGCAGCTTATGGTCTTGTACTTGCATACTTGAGGGCAGATATTTATTAAGGTTAGATATTTATTAGGTAGGTGCATCAAATTATGCTATATTGGAAGAGTGGGTGAAGTGTGACACTATGGTGTCGTAGCCCAGGAGAGAGATATTGTCTTGAGTGGGGAAAGGAACAGTCATGTCATTGTGCTTACTGATGAGTTCATATTTAGTATATCAAGTGTGTATAGAAATGGACTGAACACACAGCCCTGTGGTGCTCCGGTGTTGGTGATGACAGCTGTACAGAGGAAATTGTGCTTGAGATCATTAAGCCAGGATGTGGATGTTGAAGTGACTCAGATTCTGGTGCAGCTAAATGTATTAATATCCATCCATCTTCTATACACCCTTCTCCCTTACTGGGGTCGGGAGGGTTGCTGGTGCTTATTTCCAGCTAATGTTCTGGGCGAGAGGCAAGGTCACCCTGGACAGGTCGCCAGTCTGTCGCAGGGCAACACAGAGACACACAGGACAAACAGCCATGTACACACACACTCACACCTAGGGGCAATTTGGAGAGGCCAATTAACCTGACAGTCATGTTTTTGGACTGTGGGAGAACATGCAAACTCCATGCAGAAAGACCGGGGCCGGGAATCGAACCCAGGACCTTCTTGCTGCAAGGCAACAGCTCTACCAACTGTGCAGCCCAATGTATTAACGTGTCATATCAAAAAAATAAATAAAAATGTTAGCAAAAATACAAATCATATTTTTATCTCTGTTTGACATTTCAGTGGAAAAGAGTAACACATGTAACTCCAGCACTGTGTGTGTGTGTGTGTGTGTGTGTGTGTGTGTGTGTGTGTGTGTGTGTGTGTGTGTGTGTGTGTGTGTGTGTGAATCACACAGTCACTGTTCCACAACGTCTGCATGACCCAAAACACTGTCTGTTAGGTCTTTCTGTCGTCACGGGAGACCAGAGAGCTCTCATGTTGTCATGGCAGCAAAAAAAACTCCCTCCATGGCAACTCCGACAGAGAGCAAAAGGAAGAACAGTGTGTGAACAGAAATGTGCAAATGTGTAAATGAAAAGTGTGACTCTCATCTGAAAGGTGTCTGTTGAAGACAGAGAGGGAACAATTAGAAAGAGGGCAGAAGATATGGAGAATGTGCTGGTGGAGGGAAAATGAGGCCTTTTCAGAAGTGTGCTTCTTTAATTATATTATTGTTGTCTAGTTATGTTAGAATTTAAGAAATATGTATTTTTACTAAAAACTGCCTTCCAGATAATAAAGGTATGGCCACGTTTGAGAAGCCGAGTGTGATGTGAGGCGTTAGAATGACTCCTTGGAGAGCCGTTTATCTTTTAGAAACGTCATAAATATCTCCATCTGTTTTACTGTTATTGGCCTGAGCGCTATAAGAACAATAATATAAAAACATCAACTCTGAAATAACAGCAGCAGAGCTGCATTGCAAAGTAATATTGGTCATAAGTCACTACAGATTGCAATGTGTGACTTCCATGGATCCATTGGACTGGCTGCTATATACTTTGACTTATCTTGTTGTGATAAATGGAGTTTGAATTGACCTTTTCAGGGGAAACCGTTTTTTTCCCAAATGGTGCTTTTTAACCACAAACAGGGCTTGATATGCAAACAGTAATAAATCTAAAAATACCACTTTTTGTAGACTTGTGGATACAGCATATTTGCGGTTTTAATAAAGAAGGGACTGATTTGAACTAGGATGCATAGCAAGGAATATGAAACATCCTTTTTAGGATGAACTGAGTGGACCGTAGACTCCTGGTAGAAACATTTTTTGGCCTGTATTTGAAGTTTATTCTGTTTTGGATTAACTTCCAATGGAAGATAGCCTAATTCCAACGGTGGATTAGACTATCTTCTCTGCCTTGTCGCACCACATTCGGTTTTGTTTGGCAAAAACGCATTTCAGTCTATGTGATTTTGTGCGATGTCTCTTAGTTTTTGTTTGCTGAGCTGAACCGTTTGCTTCGCTTGACAGACGGAGCTGATTCTGCAGGCACAGAAACATCCACAAACGTAGTTCACAGAGCGACGCACGTCCTGTGCACAGCAAACATTTCCAGTCAAAATGCTTGCATGCACATCTCTCTCTTCAAAGTCTTGCAGATTGTGTTGATGGATGAAGAGCTCAGATTGTGAAATGCTCTTTCATCTGTCCTCCCTCTCCGCCTTGTCTCCCAACACTTCACCCGGCTCCTGTGTCTGTCTTTTCACTTCATATGTATCTCTGCTGGCAGGACAGATTCCTGTTTTAATCTTTTTCTGTTTAATTCCCCACTGGAACTGTTACAGTAGACTTTTACTTATAAATGATATGTCATTTTGCTGACCTTAACCACTTACTATAGCACAATCTTCCATGGCAACCTTTAAACCTCTAAAAAATTGGTGTCAAAATATAGTAGGGAAGCCTTCCAACTTTCATCTTATCCATTTCACCAGATCCATTCATCCCCAGTTCCTGTTTTTCACAGTAAAACTTCTCCTTATAGCAAGCTGAGCTGTCATTACTTAAAGAGTCCTCACTCTCCTCCTTTTCATGATCCATAACGGAGGACAGTCTCCTTGATTTGTCCCTTGCCGTCTGTCTCTACTCCTGTCTTCCTCTCTGTCCCTCTTGATGCTGGCAGCAGGTAGAAGCTGCTGGGAGCTTCTTTTCTTTTCTCTGTAGGTATTTTCTGTTCCTTATAAAGCTTTAGAGGAAACAATTTCCCACCTTTTTAAGAATCAAACATTTAAATTGAAAGCTTCTGAATTTCCTGGCGATGAGATCAAACTGAACTTTGAGAGATTCTTGCTTGATGGCAGACTTTCTGAAAGACTCTAATGACCAGTGTTGTATAAAGTACTGAAATCTCAGAGTCAAGTAAAAGTTTAGGTTCCTCTCCAAAATATGACTTTGGTAAAAGTCCAAGTCACTGA
>CAEGAF010000434.1:0-27575 GCA_903067075.1 Micropoecilia bifurca
TCCCGTCGTCTTTCATCCACCGCCTTTTCTTTTTGTTACGTCTTTTATCTCTTAAAATGACTCCACAAACTATCACTTCTACATCGTCATCCGTGTTTAGTTATTCTAAGTTCCCGCTATTTTGGGGGCGTTTACTGGATTATCCTCTGAAATCGGGATGTTCGTGACTGGAATCGGTTCTTGCCTTGTGGCTGAACACGAACCGATCGAACCTGTCGTACTTCTATCAGTTCTGTGGTCACAGAGGTTTGGAGAATCGGCCGACAATTCTTAAATCTTTCTGTCTAAACCAGACTTAAGACTCACAAGCTCTACTCATCTCCTCTTTACCACTGCCCAAATGGTCTCTGACTCTGGTCGCTATGGTAACGTTTATATATCCCTTCAAAATAATATACAGAAGCGCCACAAAAACCTTCGTGAAAATTTTTACTCACAATAATGACTAACGGGGGCCCTGAGTAATGAGACTGTTCCATCTGAAAGTGATGAGAGACAATAACATCCGAGCTGTGTTGCTTGAGCACAACGTGCTTGGTCTCTATGTGGCAAAGCAGCTTGAAGCTTGGTCGCCGCATACTATGCAGAGCGGGCTTGTAATGTGGGACTCACATACCGGTCCGGGATCAATCCATTCTCTTGTCTCTTCTCTGGGCCTTTTCCCCTTTGAAAAAGAAACTTTCCAAAGACATCTGATATGTTTCTTACTCATTTTGCTGCTTGTGGGCTCAATGTTGACGCGCAAGTAACCAAGACTTAAAATTATTCACTTCCTTCTAAAGAGCCCCCTGGTATTTGAAGAAAAATCCACATATAAATAGCTTATTATCTGGAAAATACGGTAAATTACTCTGGATGCTCTCTGGTATTGTTCAGAGGGCCGGACCAAATGTGGAGGTGGGCCAGATCTGGCCCGCGGGCCGTAGTGTGGGGATCACTGCATTAAGCAAATATCTTTGAAATGTAAAACTGGGCAATTATACGGTTAATGGTAGTGCAGCTAGAGACTGGTTGAATGATTCTGTTTGGATTTTAATGTAACTGCTATTATGTGCATTTGTCAGATACAAAAGGCATTTAGAGCACAATTCATCCCTCTGTATATTACCGTACACCCTTCTGTGGTTCTCCCCGTCTATCTATTGACCAGAAAACTGACACCACTCCCCCCGGTGGGATTCTCCGGCTCGGCTTACACGTGTCAAAGCTTACAGGAAAACCCATGTAAACTGCCCTCCTGCTTCAGATTTTCAGCTGGACTGCATTCACATTTTCGGTGTTGAGATCAATCGCCCTGTTTTTTATCCCATTTTGCCCAGGCTGAAGTTTGCACAGGCGTCTTGGCTGACGTCATCCGTTGTGTCCTCAGCGGCAGCGATGGATGCGTTTTGGGCCTAGGATGCACTGATGTGGGTAAGTCATCGGTCGCAGCAAGAGGTCACAGGTTAAAATCTGAAGCTGGGAGTGAGAGGCTCTTATAAATGTTAAAAGCCCCTCTGTACCCTTCCTCCTGCCACTCTTACCATCATTCAATCTATCCTCTTGACTTAAACTCCATGTCTCCTTTGCCTCTCTGTGTCCTTACATTAGTCTTGACACATTTCCTCTGCTTTTTTTGTGGATTTTTTTCCTTTTCCTGAGCCATATTTATGTCATGCCATTTCAGCTATTTGACTCTTTATCATTCAAACCATACATTGACATTTTTCAAATTCTACTCCTTACATACTCCAGAGGACACTTTTTCTAAGATTGACTGAAAACAAAGTGGTCTGTGATATGTTTCTATTAGGAAGATGGGACCCTGCACTTAGCGCTGCTGCAGAGATTTAATAGATTTTTTTTTTTTACCACAGACACTGAGATACACACATACATACGCACACATGTGTGGTCAGGACAGAGTCTCCTTGTAACTGCTTTTTCACATGACGCCACCCTCCGTAAATCTGATTGAATTAGTCGGCCGATACGGAGTGCATGTGGCCCGCGGCCAGAGGGATATCAATCTCCTAAACAGAATACCATTCCCCCTGAATAACGGCGGGCAGCTTGGCCTTTAATTGGAGTAAACCAATTCTCTTATCCTCATTCAATTAGACTTTGGATAAGACAAGAGAAGGTAAAGCCAGACCCATATCTCACAATGAATGTAGGGCAAAAGTGTAAAAAGAGTTGCAACATGGCATCTGTTTGGGGTTTTGTAGGAGGTTCTGGACTTTGGCAAATACACACTGCTGATAAAAAGTATTTGAACCTTGCTTGATTTTATTTCTTCAATTTTTTTTTGTTACACAAATGTTTCTAATAAGCAAATAAATAATAACATCTGATGAAGATAACCTGAGTGAATGTGAAATGTAGCTTTTAAAATAATTTCTTTCTTGAGGAAAAACAAATGGATCCATACCAATTGCTCCTGGTTATCATGGTGGCACAACCATGATAACTGGTTGTGCCACCTTTGGGAGCAACCACGTGTTAATTAGCTGGATTTATGTCCAGACTTTGACGGGGCCAGTCAAAAATCCATCTATTTTGATTTAATTTTGAACAGTTTGTGGTGCTACTGTCCTTTAATCACAGTTCTCAGACAGGAAAAGAGCTGAAAGAGAAGAAAGATATGCAATAACGTTACTCAGGTCAGGAGTTGTTGAGACCAAACAGCCTTCTTTAATTGATGAGCTGCTCTAGAGCTACAAGTCTCCATAATTTTAAAAATCATTTAGAGATGGACTTGTACTGCAGGTGTACTTTTTTATTGTCCTTTTGCATACCTAGCTCAAATATTAGCTTGACTGAGTAAGTGAACGAAGCCATTCAGTCCGTGCCGTCCACTGTTCCAAACATTGAGCAACTAAAGTTGCAGTGAGATGAAAGTTTAAGACATTTTATTTTATCTGGGTGCTGAAGCTTCCTCTGAGTCTAAAAACATGACTGTATGGTAAATTGGTCTTTCTATTTTTCCCTTGGTTATAAGTGTGTGTGTATATAGTTGTGTCCTGTGATAGACTGGTGTCAATCTGTCCAGGGTTGCTCGATTACAGCTGGACATATTATCTGCCCTGCAACCGTTTAGACATGGGATGGAAAAAAATATATATAAAAAGCTCTAAATGTTATAACATAAAGAACCTATGGGCAAAAAATGATTACTAATAAGAGATGTGACGATTCATCATATCAAGTGACATTTCCATGTTTTGGCACGACGCTTGCAAACACACCTGCTGTGTTGTTTTCCTCAGCGTCATGGTCCAGCATGGTGGGAAGCAGTGACAACCTGCAGAAGCTCGGCCTGATTCCCTGTGCCATCTCCTGGCTGTACAGCGCCATCGAGCGGCGCAGGGAGAAGACTTGGACCGAGCTGACGGTGTCTGTGTCGGCCGTGGAGCTATGCTGTGGCGAAGAGGACACCCTCAGAGACCTACTGGGGGAGGTGGTCCCCTCGCCGAGCAGCATGCAGGGCAGCCCGAAGGCCCACGTTAGAGTCACCGAAGACCCAATCAACGGAATACAGGTATGAGGACGTTTTGTGATTGTGAGGGAAAATATGTTTTACAGGTTGGCCAAAATCAAATTCAGTCCTCTAAGAAACATGTTTTTTATCCAAATGACTTGTTACAATCCAATCTAGCTTAATAAACGAGGTTAAATACAGCCACCAGAGAGTTTTGAAGGTGTAGCTAACTGGTAATGCAATGGCTTCTTTTTGGCTCAGCTTTGTTGGCAATGTATCAAAGACTCCATTTAAAGAATTAGAATCTAACAGAGAGCTATTTTATAGTTCCTGTAACTGCTTGAAACGAGAAGCTGTATCATGTAGGAGTGTTTAGATCATAATAAGATTTATTACCAAGCCAATAATGTCATTTTAGTGTATTTATGCGAAACAATTTTGACAGAAACATTTGTTAGTTTGATTTTATATTTTTTACTTTCTCTACGTAATGAAATAAATATGTAATACAATTTGAGATTCCTTTTGTCATGGTAATAAAAGTCTGAATGGGATATTAAATCTTAATTACTACATTATCATCATCCAATATGGCTGCCTAATGGTAAACAGTTCAGGGTTCAAACCTCAGTTTATGCCAAATAGATGTCAATATCTGATTCTGTGAATAGATTTAATTTTTTATTAGCATCTATGATTTTGAGGTTTACATCACTAATTTATTGGCTTTATTTGATAATTAGGTTATTGGCTTCCAGTAAATAAAACCTTAATTGTTAATTCACTTATCAACAGCAGGTTGCTTTCCAAACTGAACAAGCCTGGTATGGAAAGAAATAAATGACACAAAAAATAAATAATGAAAAACCAGCTAGTAAGCAGCTAGCCTCATCTGAACATTCGATTCTGAACATTTCTGCCAGCTTCCAGATCAAAGCTTTACCATGCCTGAGCACTGCCAGTAATATAGATATAATGGCTACAATGTTAGCATGCGTCTAACCACTTGAACACGCTAAATGCTAACGCTATTTTCTGCTGTCTCTCTAGCTACGTAACCACAACCGTGTGAAGGCCCCCACGGCAGAGCGAGCCGCCTCTCTCCTGGACGCAGCCATTGCAGCGCGGCGACACACCGACTTTATTACATATCTGTGTCACAGCTCCATAATGTTCTTCACCCTTTACGTCCAGCCACCTCGTACTGAGAGCAGCACCATTGGAAAAGGTTTTCATGGAATTTCTTTCTTCCAGCTTTTTTTTCCTGGTGAATTACAGCAGAGCTACCATTCTTATCTTATTATTAAATAAATAAATACAGTGGGGTTGTTAAAGTAACAGTTTGGATCAATGTGCAAATCTACAAATTTTCCATGAATAATTTTGAGTCATGTTCCACAGAAAAACCTGTGAATACTGAATGGCGACTATGTGGCCATTTATAATATACAATTATATTTGCAAAATGTCAGAAGAGAAAATTCACAATTCACAATTTAGTACTGTTCCTGTTCCTAGATTTTGAGGTTAAGATTGGTATCGGAATGAAAAAAAATCAGGATTCCTTCAGTTTACATTTCTAACTCGGAACCCAAAAATTCCTGACATTGGAGTTAAAATTGGAATGCAGCATGAACTGCTTTATGCATTTTCCATTATATTACTTTCCATGTTTAGTTTAAAACTTAGTACATCCAATACTTAGTTATGTAATTTATAGTGGTTTCATTTACACATAATACCAACCCCCTTTTCTCTGTTTGATTTCCATTCCCAGGTTCACGGGGAAGCACTAAGTTGACCATGATTGATGTCTGCAGTGGGATGAGGGGCGTGAGCAAAAACAAATTTCCTCATTCTGACTTGGGCTCCATTGTCTTGGCTCTCTTAAGTGGAAACAAAACCATCCCCAGCAAGTAAGAGTTTATATTGGTGTAAACATTTGTATACTTTCATAAAATGTATGCAGGGATATATTCATATCCCAAAATGATTCACCACTGGGAAATTTAGTATTAAGTATTTTTTATCTTCACAAACATGTTTCTTTTCACTAATACAATGAAATGCTATAGACTTGTTGGCTATGCGAGTGGCAACTTCTCAAAGCAGATAGTTTAATAAATACTGAATAATTGTAGATTCCAAGGATGTAGAACAAAAGGGATGCAAGGTAAATAGAAGCATATATTTAGGGCAATGTTATTATTTGGGAAAAGCCTGTGTCACTCAAAATCACAAAAACAAACTCTTAATTGAATAAAAACAGTTTAAATCCAAATCTACCAGCGATGTGGATATTTATACAATTGCAGAACAACTGGATGTCTGAAGTTTTGTGTGGATATATGAATATGTATTTGCTCAGGTCCAGTAAGTTGGCGATGCTCCTTCGGGAATCCATGCCTTCAAATTGCCACATTGCTGTGATTGGTCAGGTTGCTGACTCATTAGCACATCTTCAAGAGACCTTCGCTACCATTCAGCTGGCTTCTCGCATTCGCAGGACACAGAAGAAGACAAAGGTACAACACAATACCTAATTACTCCCAGCTAATTGATGTAGTAGAAGTCTCAAATTGTCAGTTTTTGTGGTGGTTATGTTAACATTATATGTGGATGCAATCAAGTTTTACATCACCATGTATTTAGAAATTTGTAGTGTTGGGTGAAACAACCAAAGCTACTAAATGCATAAAAAGGTGAAAAGCCAAAATAAGCAGCAACTGTTTTCTGTTTTTCAGAAACAGAACATCATAAACTATTCATCACTAAGTTTTCGATCACCTTTAGCCATATTGTGTTATTATTGTGTCTACTGTACTGCACAGTCTGTTTGAACCAACAACATATTTTATCTATGTCTTACAGCAGTCGACATCATGTTCTCCTTGTGGACAGAGTTTGACCAAAGATAAAAAAGGCCCTCGTTCTTTGGCCCTGCGAGCATTCCACTCCACAGAAGAGGTAGACGTGGACTTCCCATCTTTCCGGCTACGTGGTGAGCTGTATCGCTCCAGCAGTGACCAGTCCTGTGACACTGTCATCCAGATAAATTCTGACGGCTCGGTCCACTCCAAGACGGCCCCACTGCTGGCCCAACCCAAGTTTGTGCCGATCATACCTTCTCTGCATCCTAACAAGTCTGACTTGGATGACCCAGAGTTCACAGCGCTTCTTCAGGAACTTTTGCTAATTCCTCAGTTGCACGGAGAAAAAAAGACAGAGGAAACTGTACTGGGGAGCATTGAAGGACTGAGAGCAGAAGGGAAACCACCGGAGAGAGACTGTCTTAAGTGTGACACCTTTGCTGAACTTCAAGAACGTCTGGGTTGTATCGATGGAAGTGAGGTAACAATGGAAGTCCTCAAGTCCTCCTTGAAAGGTGCTACTCTTAAGAATATTTTAGCCAAAACACAACCCCAGAAAGAAGCATACAAAGCCCAACATACATTGTTGAACGTGGGTAAAGGCTGTACTCAGGCGTCCTTTGGGGAAAAGCAGACAGATGGTGCTGTCCCGACAGACAGTTTTCAGAGGGAGGATTCAGGTTTGTTTGACTGTGAGGAGTGCAGTGCAAACAGCTCCAGTGAAGAACTGATGAATCAAGCTCTAGGACTTAGCATGACATGTCCATCTGATCTTCCTAAAATGAGAGCAGTTAAGTCAGGTAACAATGTCCTATCCAAACGTCTTGAAGCAAATTCCCATAGCAAGGCTGCTGCCAGTTTATCTGAACACCCACCACCGGAGAACCATGAAGCTGCAGACTGGTTCAAACCAGATAAACGCGCTTCACCCATCGGTAAAAGCTCTCCCATATCTCCTTCGTCTTCTTGCTCCTCTTCACACTCTATGGCTAAAAGCGTTGTGATCGGGGATCACAGCGTAAAGGACAGTAAGGAAATGAAGGCCACCATCACGGTGACAGTTCAACAGCCATTGGACAAAATGGGTCAAGACGAACTGGTCTTCTCTATGGTAGAGGAGGTGACCATCAGTGGAGCATACAACAGCGAGAACGCAGGTGGGAACATTATTTGTATCAGAGAGCCTGCACGGTCACAAGATCATGGTCAAACCTCTGCTAGCTCCCAACCTATCAGAATCATTGGTGACGACAGTGATGACTGTTCAGCTTCAGCGCCCCCTGCTGATCAGTCTGCAAACACAGAACAATGCAATGAAAAGGCTCGAAATCATTTCAAAAGAGAAATTAGGTTCTTGCCTTCATTTATCAACCCTATGTTGATGAATATGGACTGTGATTTAGATGATGCCAAAGAAGAGAAAAGTACTTCTGAAACCTCTAAAGATGTCAACTCAGCTTCTGAACCCAAAAGAAAAAACACTAGAAGTGCAGAGGACGATAATGTAGATAAGCAGATTCAAAGTTGTGCTTCTGAGATTCATCATCTTAAGAAGCCTGATAGAACAAGTAGTCTAACGTCCTTCAACCAACCGGTCTCAGAAGATAAGGATATCTGCAAAAAAGCTTTGGAGAACAAAATGTGTGAAAAGAGACTTGAAAGTACAGATAAAGGCCACCCTCGAGATTGCAAGCATGTTTATTCCACACACAGTCAGAAGGTCTCAGAGGGGGTAGACACTACTTACAGACAAGTTGGAAGCAACCACATGAGAACTGGTGTTGCACCTGGTTGCTATGGAACCATACCCGTTTCCTTTGTGACAGGTAGCCTGCCGAGAGCCTGGCAAAATCCCAGCCACAGAGAGAACCCCTCAAGAGGGGTGACATCATCTACTCCATGTAGCCCAGGGGAAACTCTGGAGAGAAGGCACGGCAGACGACAGTCTGCTGAAAACCACAGCCTCCACACCTCCTCTCCACAAAAATGCATCTCAGAGGTCAAACAAGATTCAGCGTGTGCCCTCAGAAAGGGAAATGAATCTCTTTTTACCCCAAGCCCCACAAGGAAACATGACAATTCAAGCAGCAGGCATAGGCCTCCTGCCGATAGCAGCAGTAGACTTTTTAATACCAAACTGGAGCAGCTGACTAGAAGGACTAATTCCCTTGGAAGAATCCCAAGAGACTTCCCAACCATGGAAAGAGGCAGGAGTAACACTTCTATGAGTTCCAAGGAAACCTCCAAGGGAGTTAATCAAGCTAGTTGTAAAGGAAGTCATAAAGAAAACTATGAAGGAGATTGTACCTTTCCAAGGGCCAATAGGAGCCCTAGGAGAAATCCACGTTCTGACCATAGTCATTACTTCTTTCACACAGAAAATCCTCCGTCTCAGTCTGCCAAGCATTCTCATTCCAAGCTTTCTGCTGTTGGAAAACTCAAGATCGCAACTCCCAAAGTTCGTCGGCAGTCTTCCCCCAGCATCAAGACTCTTAACATGTCCCACAAAAGTCTGCAACATTCCAGCCGCAGTGCCAGTCTGTCACCAGACAGTAAAATGGTTAGCTTTGAGCGAACATCCTCATTTTTTCCTTCTTCCCCACCACGGTCTCATCGTTCCATCAGTCGGACTCCAAGCCAGAGCTCCACATGCTCGTCTACAAAATCCACCATTCAGGGAATCATCAATGGCCGGATCACAGACCTTCTTAGGGAAAGGTCCTCCAGTCCCTCCTCATGCGGACCGGATCTTCCCTCGCCGTACAGTCATGTGACTGCTCCTCGTACACCGGACCATTTAAATGGGCACGCGAGCGACACCACTAGTGTGTTGAGTGGAGATTTGCCACCTGCCATGGGGAAGACGTCCCTGCATTTTTCTAACCGGAGCAGCCTGGTTAGCAGCGGGTATGACAGCTTAGTAAGAGACAGCGAAGCCACAGGAAGCAGCACGTCGAACAGAGATTCTATCAGCGACAGGAGTGGATCTCTGCTCAGTGTGACACGCAGCAGCCGATCATCACGGAGGAGAGGAAACACAGGTAAGACCCCTGTAGTAAAGGCTTTTTAAAATCTGACTCATGTTCTCTTTAGGAACCTATTTGTACTTTAAGGACCTGACAACATTGCTCCAAATATTTTCTTAGATGTTTCTATCTATCCAAACAGGCTGCTAAATGAAAACAAAAATGCTGAAGTACCCATGTCTTACCAGAAGATAAATAAACTCAACATTAATACTATGAAAATTTCAGAAAAAACATTTTTGACATGGCTAAAGGTAGTGCTAGGCTTTAGATTGTTACAGAATTATAGGTTATGTTTTGTTTCACAGCATTTAAGAGTTATGTGCTGTGTTTAAAAATATTATATGGCAATGACATTTTTGGTAAGGCAAAGAATGTCTTTAAAAAGTTGAAGCGAAAATGAAATTTGACCATTTCCTCTCAGGAATCAACTTATTCATCTTGTGTTTGAACTGAAAGTGAATCGTAGTTTCTAGGTGTTGGAAAGGTTGGAATGTTGCTATTTTTAGCAAGGCTGCAAGAAATAGATTTCTTTTGTTGTTTTGAGATGACAAAATCTGTAACAAGAACCGATATTTTCACTGTAGTTAATTTTAAAAATAGCTTTTTAATTTAACTTTATCATCCTGAAGCTTGAGAAAACATGAACCAATGAACAGAAAAAGAATGAAAAAAATGAAAAGGTTTATTTTTTTTCTCCCCTATGTTTACAAATTAAATGCTCTTTTTTTGAATAAATGTGATTTATAAAAAGTACAAGGCACCACAAAATATTTCAACATGAATGGCAGTTCCAGCCAGAACAGCTCTGGTTTGTAATCTGGCTGCATAACATATTTATGTGACATTAATTAGACATGACACACAGATGTAAAGGCCTAGTTTCTTAAAGGCCTCAATGTCTAATTGTGTATGACATGACATAATTAATATATGAAGCCGGTGATGGCCTTTACTAATGGAAGCATAAAAGCAGAAACTTAAGTGTGTTTGGCTGGTAAAGTAAATTAGAAAGTTGGGTGTGTGCAGTTACACTCAGACTTGGTGAAGGAAATATACAGTAAGTTGGTAAAGATGATTTGGAGGAAAGGAAAAGGACTAAAAGCTTTTTTTTTTTAAAATCCCATTTTAACATAGGAACATAAACATCATACATACTGTACTTACAGGCCTGTTATTTCTCTTTCCCTCAAATCAATTCACATTTCTTGAACCTGTCCACAGTTTGACACATTTCAACCACAAAATGTATGTATTTTATCAGGATTTCATGTGATAGACCAACACAAAGTTGTACGTAATCCAGTAAGACATTTATACATGGTTTTAAAAAGGAAACTGATAATGGATTGGATGGAATGTGACTGTGCATCAGTTTTCTTGTCTTGACAGAGATTCTCAATTACATTTCTATCTGAACCTTGACTAGGTCATTCCACCTCATAGATATGCTTTGATTTATTTACTGCTCCCTCGTAGCTCTGTTTTTATAGTCAAAGTTTTTGTCCTGTTGAGATGTGAACCTATGACCCTGTCTGTTCTGTTTTTTTTTTTCTAGGATTTCTCCTCATTTAGTCCAATGTTCCCCTTAAACCTGCCTTGATTCCCTTTCCTTACTGAAGCTATTGCCTGTTGCTAGCAAAATGTTTGAAGTGGAGATGTTGGGGAATGTTTGATTTTGCATGTAAGGTTATTTTTATTATTATTATTACTTTTACTTTCCTCTGACCAGATCACATTGTTCCACACTTGATGTCACGTCTACATGGCCGGTAGAAGATATTAGAAGGCATATAAAAAATATCCTTTTAACAAAACTAACAATTTAAAAAGTACTAATACCGAGAAGAAGAATGGTCCAGTCAGAGTGATCAGAATCAGGTTGCACTATATATAACTCATATGGGCACATGAGGGGCGCCAAAGTGGAAAAATGATTTCTAGTTGGCATTTTCTGTAGTTAAAGGCTGTTTGCGCATGTGTGAATAATGTAATCAATAACAGAGCCGTGATTGTTTCATCTGAACCATGTTATCTGATGAGAGGCGGGCTCCTGTTATTTGCCTGCATACGCCTCAGAAAGTACATAGCTACACCCTTGTTTATAGCCCAATATTGTGTGCACAAACAAGGAAGTTGTGTCTAGTTTCACGTGGGTTCAGAACGCAAACGTTAAAGCTTCAGAATGTAACTTATTTGTTAATGAAATGCCATCATTTTGTTAACAAATAAGTTAACGAAACAAGTTAACGAAAATGCCAAGTTAACGAAATGCCATCATTTCATCATGGGAGCAATTCATCAAGAAATGAATTGCTCCCAACCAAAAACGGCCAATCAGAGCCAGGGGGCGGGTCTGAGCGCTGTCAATCAACCTCCTGTTCGCTGCTAAATGTGTAGACGGTGGAGAAACGACTCACCATTCCAGCAAAACCGCTTTTCGGCTTTTATTGATGACCATGCTAACTAGCCTTAGCATGCATTCATGAGAGGCTGTGTTGGCTGCAGTGTAGCAGAGAACAAAGGAGAAGAAAGAGTGAGGGATGATCAACGCCACATGAAGCAATAAGACCCGCCTCCTGACTCTGATTGGTTGTTTCTAGTTAGCAGTGGGAGAATTCAGAGGAGCTCGATTTTTTTATTTCAGATTATCTGTCTCATATTACCCTGTCACAACATGGTGACAGTTTTAGTAAATATGTAAATATGTAAAAAAAAAAAAAGTATAATAAAACTTAAAACTTACATACTGCAGTTTTAAGAATTGGTGAGGCCTTCACAAAAGAGCTGGATTTATACTGAGATTAATTTATACACAGATGGACTTGATTTACTTATTGTTAGACTCTTTGAAGGCAACTGGCTGCACTGAATTTTAAACGTTTAATTTAAAACGAGGATAAATACAAAAATTCCACATTTTTCAAATGTTTATTTGCAAAAGAAACGTTAAAGCCATGAATACTTTTCCTTCCACTTCATAATTACTCCCTGCCTTGTGTTGGTCTGTCACATAAGATGTCAACAATCGTAAAACCAACCGACTCAGTGGTAGCTGTAACACGACTGTGTGTGAAAAGGAGGAGAACGTGGTGGGAAAGCAGCTCTTCACCGCGCTTCTGCTCCCTCTCAGGTTCCTACCATCGCCGTCTGTCCCATGACTCCGCCCTGCCCCTGAAACGGTCGGCTAGCGGTCTGGGCTCCCACTGGACAGAGCAGGAAATACCGGAGGCGTACGAGATCAAGGTTTATGAGATCGACAATGTGCACAGGATGCAGAAAAGAGCAGGTGCTGACAAACAGGTGCTGGTTTTATTTTCAGTTTTTTTTTTCCTTTTTTAATTTTTGCCTTTCGAGGTTAATGGCAACCAGCACAGAAGAATTTGCGGTTTTTCTTCTTTTTTTATGTGTAAACGCATAAAGTAGCCATTTTTATAAATAATGCATATAATTTTTTTACACATTGGAAAAAAAAAGAACTAACCTTGCCATAAAATTAAATAAATGCCTAAAAATGTAAGGAAAGTGGGGAACAAACACAGACCCTAGCTGCAAGTTGTTAGCGTAAATGAAATTTAAACAGATTGTTGCTGCGCTTGGTAAGGTGAGCCTGGATAAACAGCTAAAATGTGCCTGGAAGCAGAAAAGCGGTGCATGCGGTGACGTTATGTCCCAGATGACGGCGGGTCAGGCCTCCTGAGACTCTGGCCTGTCTCTGCCAGTCTCAGACACGGCCAACTTTAATACAATTTTAATGAGCACATGGGGGAAACTGGGTCAATGCCCCACAACTGAGAGAACAAAGAGTCACTCTGGAAGCAAAGACAACTGCAGACTGCAGGTAAACCTTCCTCAAGGAGAATCACTTAACTGTATAGTTTTACACATTGCTTTGCTGTCGCAGATTGATACAAAATACTTCATACCTCTTGACCTTTTTTCACATTTTGTTTTGCAGAAATCCCAAACTTCAACGTACGTTATTTCATGTGTTAGACCAACACAAAATTGGGTATAATTGCAAAAGCAAAGGAAAAGGATGCATGGCTTTCAAAATGTTCCACAAGTGAAAACCTGAAAAGCGTGGCAGCTTTTGCAATCTATTTTTGAACTGAATTGAATTGAATACTTTGTAGAATCACCCAGTGTTGCGTCTCTACGACATTTGTACATCTAGAAAGTAGCTGAAGCTGTTCAGATCAGATGGAAAGTCTCTGTGATAATCGAATTTTAAAGTGTGGTCCAAGAGTCCATTACTCTATTGCAGTGGTCCCCAAACTTTTTTCTCTGAGGGCCACATAACTTTTTCCTTCTCTGGTGGGGGGCCGGAGTCAGTTTGTAACAGAAAAAATGTGACGATTGCAGGAGTGTCTAAATGTAAAAATGTACTGTTTTCCAGAAAACACAATCAAAGAACCCTCACTGGGTTCTTCACAGAAAAAGTCTGGAAATAAATAATACTATTAATAAAATAAATAATAACCAAGTCTCTCTGGGTTCTTCTCAGAAAATATCCCGGAAGGATTATAGTCTGTATTTTCCTAACTATGAGCCACACTGGACTATAAGCTACAACCCCACAGTGTTTTTTTAAAAGCAGTAAACATACACATATAAGCCACAGATATCTCTGCCGCTCCAGGTTTTCCACAACGATGCAGCAGCAGCAGAGAGCGGCAGGACACCCAAGATTCGATTGAAAACAGGTCAATTACAGTGGCGCAAAAAGTGGGTATTCAGCGAATGCAACGCATAGGCAGCACCAGAGGGGGCGCCAAAACCCCGTCTGGAGGGGGCGGCGCGCCTTCACCTCGCGCACGTAACGAGGTAAATGTAGGGAGTTTTACTCTTCACGTATCGTCGTGGAGGGGCGAGAGTATGCGAACATTTATGTTTTCGCATACACCTGAATAATATGTAGTTCCGCCCCATGTCAATTGAATATTACATTTATTAGGGTTGAAAAAGAAAAAGTTGCCAAGATTAGATTTAACAGAACTGATTAAGGTAGTTTCCGAACGGTAACAGTAATAGTGCTGATCCTTCGTGTTGCTACTAGCATGTGGTAAATCAGTGATCCCCAACCTTTTTAATAACGCGGACCGGTCAAGACTTGGGGGGGAGGGGTATGAATAGTCAGATAAGGTTTCTGCATGTTGGTGCTCCCGCTAAATCCTGAATATACCCTATTTGGGTTGTCTTGGCCCTTTTATCGCAGCTTGTGGGGTTTTTCCTTGACTGAGAACAGAATACAGCCTGTTGAATGTGACAGGTAGCCAATCAAAAAACGCGGTGACGTCAGAACACAGGGGAATCCCAAACAGCTGACATATCAGCAACAGAGTCCGGTGGATATTGGAGATGATATGTGGAAATGTTTATTATTAAATCTAAAGGTCATTATTATGTTTATCAAGTTAAAAATGTTATCTATGAAAAAACATAGTCACCTCCGAATCATAGTGCAGCAAATAGAGCAGCTGCTCCCGTCGTCTTTCATCCACCGCCTTTTCTTTTTGTTACGTCTTTTATCTCTTAAAATGAGTCCGCATCCTGATATTGCTTCTACATCGTCATCCGTGTTTGGTTATTCTAAATTCCCGCTATGGTGTTTTTTTTTTTTACTGGATTATCCTCTGGAGTCGGTTCGTGTTGCTCCTGCCTTGGACACACGAACCGATCGAACCTCCCGACCACTGCCCAAAAGCTCTCTGACTCTGGTCTTTGCAAAGAAACTTTCCAAAGACATCTGATATGTTTTTTACTCATTTTGCTGCTTGTGGGCTCAATGTTGGCGCGCACCTATGGAGACTTCCAATGATTCACTTCCTGCTAAAGAGCCCCCTGGTGGTTGAAGAAAAATCCACATTTGTAGTTCGGAAAATATGTAAATGAAAAAAATTTGAATGCTCTCTGGTATTGTTCAGGGGGCCGGACCAAATGTGGAGGCGGGCCGGATCTGGCCAGCGGGCCGTAGTTTGGGGACCACTGCTCTATTGTCTTCTGCTCATTCAAGATTTCCATTGCCGGGGCAACAGGTCCAAGGATATCTGTAGGATACACACATCCCTGTACCCTGCAAAAGCAACAGACCAAAACGCACCACAACAGACTAGAGCAGCGGTGTCAAAGAAACTTTTATTTTAGGTCACATCAAGATCATGAATGTTTATGAATGTTGTGGCAAATCGTATTAATAAAATAGAAGAAACTGTTAAAAATATTAACCAATAGTAGTGTCTGCATTCAACATTTTATTACGTTGATAAGTCCCTCCAGGATTGTATGATAATTTTTTGTGAGTTTTTGCGATCAAAACCACAGATTGCGCTATTTGAAATATTTGCAAGGAATTTTGCAATAGTGGCTGCACAGTGGCGCAGTTGGTAGAGCTGTTGCCTTGCAACAAGAAGGTTCTGGGTTCGATTCCCAACCCCGGCCTTTCTGCATGGAGTTTGCATGTTCTCCCTGTGCATGCGTGGGTTTTCTCCGGGTTCTCCGGTTTCCTCCCACAGTCCAAAAACATGACTGTTAGGTTAATTGATCTGTCTAAATNGTGTGTGTGTGTGTGTGCATGGTTGTTTGTCCTGTGTGTCTCTGTGTTGCCCTGCAACAGACTGGCAACCTGTCCAGGGTGAACCCTGCCTCTCGCCCAGAACGTCAGCTGGAGATAGGCACCAGCAACTCCCAACCCCACCAAGGGACAAGGGTGCAAGAAAATGGATGGATGAATTTTGCGATATTACGTTTGACGGATAGTAGAACTTTTTGTCACTTTTTGAGGTTAACACAATCCGACTGTACATTTTGGTCTTCAGATCTATGTTGTTTCACTCCCCAGAGCTTTTATCTGTGCACTCTTCATCCTACCTTCAAGACTCAAGAGTTAACACAGGCCTAACATGGAAGTGCAATAAAAAACCAACAATGTAAAGCAGCGTATGAGGAGAGAATGCAGTAGTGAAATGTTTGTATGAACTGGTGGTTTCAGGGCCGTGGATGCTTCAGCGCCAAGCTGAGATTTTTGGAGGATCGTCAGCAGAGGATCTCAGAGGTCCGAGTCAAGTACAACAGACTGTGGAGAGAACTGGAGCGCGCCAAACACAACCTCATGCTGGAGCCCGGCAAGTGGAACCAAGAGTGTCAGTAAAAACTTCACTGGTTTCTGTTCAGTTCCCAGCGTTATCAAGAAAGAGTATCTTTAGTGTTCTTGCATAGGCCTGTCACAATTGTTCTTGTAATTATTGTTATAAATGATGATATTATTTTGATAATAGCATTAAAATGCAAGTTTGCCCTCTAAACTTTTAATTTTGTGAAAGAAAAAAAAACACAACACTGGAAGACATTTAAACCGTCATAATAAAACACAACAACCATAAACAATAAACAAAAAGGAAATAAAAACTGGAGATGCACTGATCCAATATTAATATCTTTTCCCCTATTGAAAAGAATTATAGATTGAGTAGCCATAAGGGCAGATCGGTTCAGTCTAACTATATGTTTTGTGCTCTGAGAAAATTCATGCTTTATTTATTTTACATTATATCTAGAATTCCTATTTTGACTTTGTGAACAATTTGAAAGGTTTGTTCCAGCTTATTTTTATATGCGTGACCAAAGTAGTCAAAATATTATTTTGGTCAGTTCCAGTTTCTTTATCATTTATTTTACATTGACTGCTCTACTCCTAATTGCACTGACTGAATAAATTAAAGTTGTTTTTGCATGTTTGAGCTATTGGTTTATTTCAATGTACTGTACTGGTGTAGAGTTGTCAAATTTGTATTTCGGTACTTTTAAAAACTTAATATTAATTAACTCAAGTTAATTCATCGCTGATTTTCTAGATCGGATCGGTATCAGTCGATACTAAACCTCAGATATCGGCATAGATATTAGAAGTGAAAAAAGTGAATCGGTGCATTTCTAATAAAAACCATAAATATAACGGACTACAATGGCTCTGTAAAAAAACCCCTTCAAATAATATAAATGATTAGAATGGAAGTTATTGTGCTTGTCTTAATTAATGCATTTAATTGATTAGTTGCTTATTACGACTTAAATGTAGCATGTGTGTTAGCTGAGCAGCACAACCCTGTTCAACCATTCAGATAGAGTTTTTGACAATTACATCAGTTGATTTGAATTATTTATTAAACACCACCAGGGGTGAATTGTTACGGAAGGAGAACGCTGTCTATGAATCATGGGTGTTGGGTTATTAAAGAGTGGCTCACTTACACTTTAAGTATTATTGCCCAGTGAGCATTTTAACACAGACTCAGAAGAAATATGAAGGACAGGCTATTTTTTGCAAATATGAATGGAGAAATCATAAAATTCTTATGGAGATTAAGTATCAAACTTTTATATTTCATGCAATGATTACATAAAATGAGATGTAAGCAGCAGAAAATTTTGAAACTAGAGTAGTGGTAATAATTTATGACTTGTAAATTTTTAAGAAGTCATACAAAAAAACAAACTGCGAACAATATAAAATAACTTAGATAAAATTTGATTTGTGTAAAAACAAGTATTTAAAAAAAGAAAAGCAATTCAAAGTTGCTGCAACACTATAATTAGCCCAACTACACATAACAACTAAATTCATTTTGAAATAAATACTATGCAGATCTTTAAAGTCTCTTAGGTGCATAGTTTGTTTATGGTCTGCCTGATTTAACTAGTCAGGATTATAAGAAATGTGCTGTACAACTCTTTAAAAAACTTAATAAATGAAGTTGATTAAATGGGAAATTTTTTTCAGTTCAAGAAAAGAGAAAAGAAAGAACTGTGATTGACAGCGCTAAGACCCTCCTCCTGGCTCTGATTGGTTGTTTCTAGTTAGCAGTGAGAGAAGGAAGAGAAACTCAAATTTGTTCAGATTATCAGTCTGCTACCATTCCAGATTCAACAAATATGTAAAAACAATATATATATATATTATAAAAGTTATATACTACAGATTTGGAACAGTACAGCTGTACAAATACAGATATATTAGTAACTGCAGTCAGGGTCAGACATTAAGTGCCACCTTGTTGTCCCTCTCCAGTCGACGTGTGGCAGACATTCCAGGTGGACTTTCTGGAGCACCTGGAGGCCCTTGAGGAGGTCACGGCTCGACTGGAAAACAGGGTCAACCTCTGCAAGGCCAACACCATGATGGTCACCTGCTTCGATGCGTCCACCAGAAGGCGCCGCAAGAAGCGACGGCGAAAAGCACAGCTGCAGAAAACCTTGAAGCAATTCTAGCCTGAGAAGTTGGCTGATTATTGCTAAATCTTATTTAAAATAAGTCTGATGGTTTTAAATTAGTCACGGCATAATGCAGAAGGAAATTTCCAGTTACCAGACTCACAGGGCCTTTAGAAGATTACAAGCACTTATCAAACACATTATACTTCTATTAACATTGGCCTTTTAATAACTAATTTTAACCATTGTTTTGCACTGATATTTGGTCAAATATTCCTTAGGAAGTTTCAGACAAACTAAATATTTTAGTGACCATCAGCAAGGGTCAGGCAGAATTCTGGCTGCATATTTGACAGACAGTGGGGAATTGGTGATCCCATAAGTTGCGTAGATGTCCCCCTTTTCTCACGTAAGATTAGGGAGACTAGGTTACCTGCTCTGGCATCTTAGGGTGCATTCACACCAGTTGTGTTTAATCTGCTTCAGTTTGTTTGCCTAGAAAGTCAGTTGTTTTGGTTTGGAGTGAAAGCTTAATCAAACTTTGATGTGGAACAAAAAAGCTAACTGTGGTCCGCCTGAGAAACTCCATCTCATTTCAGTTGAAGTGAGCTTTTGTACAGTTTGAATGCAAATGTGAACGTTAAGCGGACCATAGACTGCTCCAAAAGCAGGAAGTGGACCATAGCGAAGGGCATTCGAGATAAATATAACCAAAACAAACGTATGTGTCCTGCACTAGCAGGAGAAATGGCTCATGGTCTTTTGCCAAAGACAAAAGGGGAATCCTACAACCACTAAAATCTGATGCCAATCTACTCTTGTTTACATTTCTGAGTTTTTCATGTCGTTTCCTTCAGTAGTTCTATGAAACTATTTTAACAAGCGTTGGTCAAATATTCAGACGGAAGTGTGCTGGGAATTTGTTTGTAGCTATGAAAAGCATGTGGTTCCTCTGCATTTTAATAAAGGGTTATTTACCCAGATATTAGTGTAAATAAGCCTGTAGGAATCAATTTGAACTTTGTGAAAGAATGGAAAACTGAATCATTTTTTTAATAATTAAATTCATTGAGGTCATGTTATCAGTTCACCCTGGAAAACAACAGTACAAAAGAATCCGTAAAAGCCCCAAATTATTGAAACATTCATCTCCTTGATGACTGCCTGTAAACTTCTGATTGGTGCTGTGGATAACAGATTGTTCTACTGTTCTAAACAAAGACAGAACATGTCTTTTGTTCTAGTATTTTGCAGAATTTGTGCTTGATACTTTGCTTCAGTAGCATAAATGTATGCTTAATATAGGAGTAGCTATAGCTTACATTTTAGCTACAGAAATAACTAGTAAATTCTAGTAAATTGTATCTCTACAATTTACAAGTTAGAAATATGCTAGGTATGTTTGTAGCTAGCATACAGAAGCAGCTAGCTACTTCTGTTGCTAGCATAACTTTTTTGAGTCTTTCTTGTGCTGAATATTAAAAACGTCATCATCATGATGCAAGACCAGAAACCAATGATTCAAAGTCAGCATTTATGTTGGAGATTTGTTTTTACAATGAACACCACAGACAATTAGCATCTGCCACACTAGCTGCTGCACAAGAAATCACAGCCAAAAATAAAGACTGGCTTGTTTTGTTGTTTTTGTACATTGTTAATATTCTGGACGCACTTTTTCTTTGATTAATTTGGTGAGAACCTTCACTGTACACATATACCTCCACCAAAAAAAAAACCAAACACTTCATCCATTTTGGACAAGTCATGTCATTTTTGAATGAGAAGATTCTTGATTATCACCGTTATTTTCCTGTCTTTTTTTTTTTTAAAAGGAAATACTCCATCACCCTTGGTGCCATTTTGTATATACAGTAGACTTTTTTGGTGCTGACACTGTATGAATTACGCCTCTTCTTATTTAAAGCTCATGCGAAGGACAACAAATGGTTTAACTAAAAACAATCCGAGACTGAAGTCAACACTGAGTGTGTTGGAGTTACTACCTACTGAAACATTAATGTGAATTATTTCTCTCCTTCCTGTGGTCTTGGATAAATAAACAGACACTTTAAATGCGTCGGTAAAGAAGACAAGAAGAGAAAACTTCTGATGTTGCCACGCGCAAGGAACTCTCAGCCAATCCCAGAGGAGGAAAGGAAGCTCTGTAATTGGTGAGAAATGCTGTAAAAAGGTGAAACACATGTGGTGTGTTTAATGTAAAGCATATGAATCAGCATGTTGTTGAAAAAAATGACTACAGCTCGATTGATTCTTTAATTAGGGAAAAAAAAATAAAGTCATGACACTGTAGTCTTTGTTTCTATTGCATCTGTGTTGTGATTAGAAATGAAATGCTTTGTAATGGATGGATATTTATGTGCTGAGTTTTTTTGCAGAAGGAAAAAGCAGTAGTGAAGCAGAAATAATTAGATGAATTCCTGGCAGAGGGTTTTCTAGTCTGTAGATAGAGAAGAGGTAATGAGGCCAAGCAGAGTTCAGCCCTGAAGCAACCCAATTAGAAAGTCAGCAGAAAGGAGGAAAGAAGCAGGAAAGTTGCACACACAAACACAGATATGTCTGAATCTTTAACAGAGCCATTCTTTTCTGCTTCATTTATTTACTGTTTTGCTACGTCTGGGAAGAACAAAACAGATTATAGCTATTTGTGTTGAGAACTGCATGCAGGAGACTGAACACGCGAGGGTCCTGACCGAGTCGGGGAAAACGGGGAATCTGATTTAAGTGTTTCTAATAACAAAAAGAAAATAACCCATTTTTCCTCTTGAGATTTATTCTGTTTTGCTTTGTCATAAATCATTAGAAAAATCACAAAAAGTAAGGTGAGTAAGTGCAAAATGTATCTTTTATTAGATTATTTAATTTATTGAAGAGAGAACATTCATGGTCTTATGTCAAACTGTATTTCGATTACTGCCACACCAGTGGACTCAAGAAATCACTTAAACAAGACAATATGAAGTAGCTAAAAATTCTCCAAAAGTAACTTATTATGGCATATTGCGAGAAAATTCAAGAACAGATGAAAAACACTGACGTTGAGTCTTGACGTCACAAATATATATTTTTTATATCTGAACAATGGTGTTATCCTTAAGTTTAAACTTGTTGACAACACAAAGTGCTTTTCATTTTGTTTTTATTTAACCTTTAGTACTTCTGTTTCTACTCTTTTCTGCTTTCTTTTCATGCCATTCTTACCTCCAGATTGGCGATGACCAATCTTTGACCAAGAGTGGCTATCGCAGTACAAATAATACATCTGTTCATCCTCAGAGAACAGGGATCAGCCATAAATACTGTGTCTGCAGCCTGATCATTCAAGAAGATCTCAGAAGAGACCTGAAAGGAAACCTGTGTACCTGAGAGGGAGCATTGTATCGCCTGCAGTTTAAAACTGTAAAAACAGACAATAATTTTCAAGTAGGACTGAATGGACTGGACGCTATTGCCACAATAGCGAAGGTTTCTAAGTTTTGAATATAAAATTTTTTTATGTGTTGAAATTGTGTAATTCATCAGTGTGAAGTACTTCCTGGTTTGCAGGCTTTGACAGCTGATTCTATTGTTGTCTGTTGTAGCAATAAAACTGGGTCATTTCAGATTTCATGATTTAGCAAGCAGAAGGAGGGTCTGGAGTTAATTCATAAAGCTTCTTTTATCATTTCTAAAATAAAAGGAACATCGGATTTTTACTTTTGCAAAATTTACCAACTGTAAACTTCCTGTGTCTAAGCAGATGTGCAGTATTCCCAAACAGCTTATGTTTTATAAACAATAGTTAATTTGGTGTTAAGAGATGAGCGTTTGTTTTTTCTGGTAACAAATTAGCGCAAAGTATAAAGCAGATTTTTACTCTTATGTTGAATGTCTGTTTTATAAGATATTCAACACCAATGACAAAAAAAATCACTTTTCTGAAAAATTAATCAACTGCACAGTTCTTGTTAAGTAGTATAAGATAAATAGTATTTAAAAAGAGCAGCAGAAATCTTATTTTTTTTAAACAATAACAATATTTGTTGTTAATTTGTTGCTAAAAGATTAAGAGATGAGCATGTTTTCTGGTAACCAAGTCCCATAAAGTAAACATCTGATTTTTACTTTTGCAAAAGTAAAAATCAGAAGGCATTTCATTAACATTAGCACAAACATTAGCAGTAGCCTTTTCCCTAAAATAAGCTTTTAAGTGAGACCCCACATGCCACTGGTAGCATTTACGGTAACATAAGTATTTTTTCTAACAAGCTTAGAAACATTTTAACACTGGATAGAGTAAGTCCATGTTGCTCAACCTATTTGTGACTCTCAACATGCTATATTGTAGCTTCCTTTAGCATTTATGCTAATTTTTAGCATCAGAACGCTGGGTTTCAATCAAAGAGCACACTTTGTCAGGTCCTGTTTAAATTTCTGCAGAAATGTTCTAGTTTTCATTATGATGTTTTTATCTGGTGGCCATTTTCAAAATGCCCATATTAAAAACCATTAACACAGTTGTTTTTTTGTTGTTGTTGATGTTTAATTAATCTCGTTTTTTGAGTGTACATTTTGCGAGTAGAATATTGAAGATAATTCATAATAAAAACCTATACATATATTGCATTGATTTGGATAATGAACATAACTGTACTCTTTTCTGCTTGTGTGATGGAGGCAATACGGTGCAGGTCACATTTTGCCGTTTCTCCTGTAATCCTCTGCCCTGTTTCATCTCCTGAAGCTTCATCTGTTACGTAAACACCGACACCACCAGAGGCCAGTGGACCACATCTGCCAGAAGATGGCAGCATCGGACGCACGCAGAATGAACTAAATAACCAGCTCCTGTTGGGAGATCGTTATATTTATTTATATATGTGTTTGCGGCGAGAAGAAGCAGAAAAAAAATCCCCAGATAGAAGCGTAAACAAACAGGCTGGAAGATGCGGGGCACAGACTGAAGTTTGACCGGATTCAGCCGCGGGTAGAGGAGAGGAAACGCCGCGACGCTGATCCAGGGCGTTGATGTTAGGACAGACGGCCAACCGAGAGGCACCATCCGGCAGAGTGAGTGCAGCCCTGCATCCATCCTCACAGCCCGTGTTCTCTGTCCTAAAGACCAGACACTGGCGCAGACCAGTAACCATGGCTGTTTGAGGTACAGTAACACAGGAAGTGGTGATTATTCCAGCAGTCAGAACGGAGACGGACCGCTTTAAACTCGGTAACCTACTTTAGTCTCGTTAATGATGCTGACATAGGGATGCGGAGGTTCGTTCTGTCCTTTAAGGTCAGTTTCTAGCGTTCATGTCGGATGATATAGAGAACATTTGGTCCAGACTGACAGACTCAGCTGTAAACACAGTCGTTAAAACGGGGGAGCGCGAGCTGCAGTTGTGTCAGAGACACGTGCACGTGCACACCCCGGGAGCCACCTGCACTTCAGTTCCTCAAAAATTGACATTCGGATAAAATACCCAGATAATTCAGCGGGAAGAGTCGGGAAGACTTCCCGAGGTTCCTAAACTGATCTGGAAATATTTAACTTTTATGGTATGAATGCAAATTAGTGGTTTGGCCTTCAGAAATAGTATGTGGTGGTTTATTCGGCAAAATTTGTGGGATCTAACACCGAAATACATCAGCAGATATTAATTACATGTAGTTTTTTTGTCCCAGCTTTGACATATAGAGCTATTTATTACATTAAATTCTATTACATAATCAGTTATGTCAAATGAAAGTACACATTGATGTCTGGTCAGGTTTTTCAACATGAACAGAAGTGGGTTTTCTGTCTGAAGAACAAGCTCTGACAACCCTGAACTAGCCAAGCTTTGTATACCATATTTCATAACCAAGGTAATTCAAACTGTTTTAAATAACACAATAAACACAAAGGCCCCCAAACATTATGCATTATAAGTACTGAAAAGTTGTAATCCCAACTAGACCTAGACTAATTTTAGTCAAAAACAGCTCTAAACAAATGGATTTCTACATCTGATTTAAGGAAACTCAGTGTGTCAGCAGTTTTCTGGAAGTTTGTTCCAGATAAGAGGACCATAAAAACAGAATGCTGCTTCTCCATGTTGGGGATGCAGAGCAGTCCAGAGAAAACCAGAGAGGTCTGGAAGACTGATTCAACGACCATAGATCTTTAACGTATTCTGTTGCTAAACTATTGAGTGATGTATAAGCTAACAAAAGTCTTTTCTCTGAGCTACAGGGAGTCATTGGAAGGACTTCAGAAAAAGCAGTTGCCCCACTAACCCAGTAACTGATTCTGACCTTCCTGGCAACAACAGTGTTTGTGCCGACTGGCAATTATCCCTTTTCATCACTCTCAAGATGTTTTGACGTGTTTTTACTTACAAAATTGTTTCAGTTCATCAGCTTTGAGCATTGACAATGTCATGTCTCAATCAAATTGGGGTCTGGACTTTGATAAGGTCCCTCCAGAACCTACTCATTTTTTGAGCAATTCAGATTTTCTGGTGTTGCTATGATCATTGTGTTGCTGTATAACTTAGGTGTGCTTTCGTTCTCCTTATTTCATGAGCATTTTTTCTCATTTCTGGAGTGGTGAATTTCTGGAGTGGTGAAAGCTAACAGCTAGTCTAGAGGGGAGGTAAGCAGCTCCATTACAACATCACATCCTAGAAAAGGAGATTTACTTTTCTCAGGCAATTGTTTTCCTCCAAATTGTCTCAGGTGATGTGGCAGAAAAAAATCCCAGTTGGATTAAAAACAGTATTTAGCTCATAGCTTCAATACATTTCTAAGTAGCAAAATAGAATCTGTTGAAGCAAACTCAGAAATGTCATGCTGTGATTCACACAGAATTTCATTTTTTAAGCCTCCACTGCATCATTCTCAGCTCCAAAGCTGCAAACCCTGTGAGTCAGACCCTGCTGCTGGCGTTTGTACTTTATGTCGCATTCCATAACTTTCCCATGACAGCTAACATGCTGCGTGAGTATCGCACAGATTTCATGCCCTCACACCTCAGGCTGAAAATGCAAGCTACATGATGGAGAAATGTTCTTATGTGCAGCAGAACTTTTATTGCCCTGCATAGTAAACCAAGAGTGGGATGATGTTTTTGTTAGCTTGTGTGTCTAAACATTTAGGTAAAAGTATTAGGTAATATTGACTTTTCTGAGCTGTACTTAATGTTACAATGTTATTCTCTCATCACAAACACACCTGGAGTGTTGCTTTGATTTTTTAATGCATGATTTAGAAATACTTTAATCTCTCTTGGCAACCATTCAGGTGTTTTAAAACACCTAGGGGCCTAGCCCCACCTTCAAGGCGCAGCTCCTCCCCCACTCTGCTCCTTCAGACTAACCAACAGCAATTAGCAAACACCTGGTTGAATGTGCATCTGCTGAGCTCATTATAGGAGCTGCTTCTCAGTGAAACCCTGGTAAAAATGTTGTGAAAGGGTTAATAGAGGGTTAATAGAGGAGATGTGTCAATAGAGATGTGTCATCATAACTTCCTGAATGCTGAGTTTCAGAAAGAGCAGGAGCTTCTTAAAGAGACAGAGGCCTTAAATTTCAAGGCCAGATTTATTTCAAGCCTTGTTTGATATAAACATTTTTTAAAATGTTGATGGTATTTGCAATGTTATATATTTCATTATCTCACAGCCACAAACTTGATTATATTTTAATAAAATTTCTGAGATTCAATGTGATGCACATAACACTAGTAGTGTATGATTGTGGAAGCAAAAGGACATAAGGTTTTAAAAATTCCCTACAGAGAAAACCTAGAAATTTAAACTTACATCTATATTCATTGCCCCTGAGTCATTAATGTGCATTATTTACTTCCTATTTCTTCTTTTGGCTGCTTCTCAGATTAATGTTTTATTTTTGATCTGTTGATGGCGTGATTCTCTTTCTAATGCCGCCCTGAGCAACCGCCCACTTGGCTCATATCAAAAGCCAATCCTTGTTTTCTAAAGTCAAACAATAGTCCAGTTTGTGTACAGTTTATCCATTTATTGGATATTTATTCCCGTAATAAGGCCTTGACAATTCATTTCTTATTCCAAAGCTGCCCTTTCAGATTAAAAACGCTGTGATAAATAATTAATAGCAAACACAGATCTGTCTGTGTGTTGACAGCTTCTCTACTTCACTGCTGAACTACAGCCAGTATCCGTGGTATAAACACAAAGGAAACCCATCAAGTCGACAACATAATGACCACTCCACCAGTGATTCTTTCTCTAGATCAATGGGCTCAGGCCACATGTGTTCAGTTTTTTTTTGTTTTTGTTTTGACAGGACGACTGGTGGAAGGAATTCAACCAAAGAGGAAGGCAGAAATCCAGCTGGAGTTGGTCTCAGCACCACATTTATGAACATTTCAGCTTTCCTTTGTTCTTCTGGCCACCCAGGATTAAATACACACCCCGTCCACAGTGGCTCACTGGAGCGCCCCTTAACTCTGCCCCTCATCCCCCCATCCTCCCATGGGCTGTACAGCAGAGTACATTTTCCAAATTAATTTCCTTATCTCTGCTCTGAGGAAGTGTTCTGATAAACTCAGAGCAGTTCATGTTTACCCAAGGGGGCTAAAACGAAGGGAACCTGCCTGGAACGGGTTCTCTCAGCAACTTTAGGAACTTTAAGGGTAAACTCTGGCCGTGTCGCACAGGATGGGGAACAAAAACGCTGTTCCACCCAGAGGTTCTGGAGGCGGGACCACTGGGAAAGAAGACGCAGCATTGGTCAGCAGCGCTACAGGTAAAATACGGTCTCATTGTTCACCAAGGGAGAGTTTTTAGGCTTCAAAGAATGCAGATTTCAATTCTGTGTTGGAGAATTTTTTTTAAAGACGGTAATATAAAAAATGGTGCAGAACAGTTACAGGGTGAACTTAAAAATAAATCTTTAAATATCCACCAACGCAATTTCTTGCTATATATATATATATATATATATATATATATATATATTTATATCTATATATATATATATATATATA